>CAKAOI010027318.1:0-10080 GCA_916701655.1 Sebastiscus albofasciatus | reverse complement strand
GTTCTTAATATGCCTTTGTCTTACCTTTAGTATTTCCTTTTATTTATTGTATATAACTTCTTTTTTTTTAATGGAGCTTCCGGGCAAAAAGCATTTCACACGATTGTTACTTGTATAACCGGTGTGACAATAAACATCTTGAATCTTGAAAACATAACGTGCCCGGTTTACGCGGGATTGTCCAAATTGTCCCGGTTTTCACCACAATTAACATAATAATAATAATAATATGTATATCATGTCCTGTCCCACTCATTATTACCTATAAGCCAATACAATAACAGTGCACCACGCGTCTGAATTCAATACTGATTTGTCTGTATGTGTGTCAATCAATCAATGGCCATTGCTATGACGCTTACGGCTCTTTCCGACAGAACCTGTCAGTATGCTAACTGTTAGCTGTCATGCCGAAGAGAAAGTCGGCCTTTTCTAAAGAGCTCCAGGAGGCTTACTCATTCCTTTGTAAAGTACCAGGCAACGAAAATGCTGCACACACACACAAGAGTAAATTTTCTGTCGTGCACGGTGGAAATGCTGATATAAAAGATTATATTAAGACGGGCCAGATAGTAATAAACAGTAGCTGGCAGAGAATGTGCCACAGTCGGCCATTTAGCTGGCAGCCTGTGCTTGTGCACACTGACAAATACTTTGTGTTTGGATTTAGGTGGGAGACAAAACGTAATTTGTCACCTGCTGAAGCTCTGTGTTGTCTTTGTCTTTGTACTTATTTCAACCCAAAACACGATGTTTTCCCTAAACTTAACGAAGTGTTTCTTTTTGCTTAAACCTAAAGAAGACTTTTTGTTTGAAAAGTGACGTTTTATTCAGTTTTACATGTGAGAACGTGTTGCTTTTAAGCTTTACTTCCACTTTTACAATGTAGTAGGCGTAGCAGGCCCCTAATGACCCACATCTATGGTGCTTATAGCGACTGATAACACCTATTTAATGGCCTGATAACAGTCGAATCCGGTGCAGCTGAAGACGAGACCAACATTTAAGAAAAATTTATTTGAAAATGGACAACAAAGGCCTGATCAGCTTTCAGGATAGGCAACAAAGCTTGTCAAACAGAGGTTCAAGCAATCAGCAAAGACTGCACCTTCACAATGTGCCGTGACATTCACATCAACCCGCTATCCTGAAGAAAACAGGACGGAAAAAGACAGAAAATCAACACGCACATACCCCCAAAACAGTGATGCACTTCAAGGCTCAGTGGAGTTGAAGATGCTATCACGTACCTGGTGTGTACGTCTGTGTGTGACTGTGTGTGTGTGTGTGTGGTCACTGGGACATAAAAAGGGAGCACGCCACCCATGTCAGATATGCTGCCCTTTCTGCTAACGGCTCCAGAGGCCACAGAGGCTAACTGCCGTCGCTGCCCCCACCTCTACCACCCACCCACCCACAGACAGACAGCCTCTCCTCCTCTCACACACACTCTCACACACTCAGGCATGCGCAGGGCTGCAGTCCACACAGCCGCGGTCATTCTGTACGTCTCCAGCCAGCTAGCGGCGACGTTCCCGCCACAACTGCCAGTGCGTTTGACCTTTCCTGTCCGGGCCTAATCGGATTGTGTCCCTCTTTATGAAATCAGACGCTAAAGGTCAGCGGGCTGTTTAACATGGGGTGGAGGCCCAGAGCTATGGAATTTGCCTTGGCAGTAAATTACCTTTATTATGTTTGGTCCGTGTGATTCCATACCCTCCCAAAGGCCCGCGGGGCTTCTGGACGTGGTGATACATGGAGATGGGGCTACAAGGGCCGCGCTTTTTCCCTCAAAAGCACAAAGAAAGTCTTCGCTGTGTAAATGAGAACCGGGGTGTTGCATGAGGTTACACAAATGCTGCGCACTTGCAACCCGGTGAGCTTTCTTTCACCTCTTGCTTTGTGTTGCGTGTCCTGTCATTTTCTCACTTGCCTCTGTGTAGAATACAACAGATCAATCATACATGTCTTTTTGTTTTATCAAGAACATCTAATGGAAGCAAAAACTGACAGGGATGACATTTATTAGGTGAGAAGAGAACCAAAGTATGACTTGTGTGACTGTTTCAGCCAAAGAATTTCTGTCACCATCTTTATTCTATCATTCCCCTGATGTTCCTTCCAGGTGAAATTAGACGAAAAGGTAAATTAGAGTCTTTTCTTTTTGCTTTTGTTCATGTACGTTTATGAAATAGATTCATAAAGCCCAGAGTTTGGCACAAATTTCTTTCGCTGAACTTGACATATTTGCTCACTATAAACCCCCACAAGTGCCTTTCCATTGATTTTATATGCAATTGCAAAAATATCTAAAATTCGCTTCACGTTCTGTCTGAACACATTTTAACCAGACACACTTTTAATGGGGATTAGAAGTTGTAACTAATGGCTTTTTTAATGGTTAATGAATCATTTATTAAGGCTTTATAGATCCGCTGTAAGTCATTTGTAGGAACAAATTTTGGGTTGCCAGGTTGTGAAAAGTCCCTTTAAAAAGGTATAATATGCAGCATTTTCCTAAAAAAATCTAAATCATTCCTCAATCATCACTTATGACCCATGAGATCAGTGGTTCTCAACCTGTGGGTCGGGACTCCCATGGGGTCGCAAAATACTTGAAGATGAGATCTGTCATGTATTTAATACTCTTATCAACATGGGAGTAAGCAAATTTGCTTGCGTTATGCAAATGTATGTATATATTTATTACTGAAAATTAATTAACAACACAAAAAATGACAGATATTGTCCCGAAACCCTCACAGGTACTGCATTAAGCATAAAAACAAATATGCTCATATCATAACATAGCAAACTGCAGCCCAACAGGCAACAACAGCTGTCAGCTTGTCAGTGTGCTGACTTGACTATGACTTGCCCCAAAACTGCATGTGATTATCATAAAGTGGGCATGTCTGTAAAGGGGAGACTCGTGGGTACCCAGAGAACCCATTTTCATTCACATATCTTGAGGTCAGACGTCAAGGGACCCCTTTGAAAATGGCCATGCCAGTTTTTCCTCGCCAAACTTTAGCACAATTTTGCAGCGTTATTTAACCTCCTTCGCGACAAGCTAGTATGACATAGTTGGTACAAATGGATTCCTTAGGTTTTTCTAGTTTCATATGATACCAGTAGCTTTAAAATTGAGCCCGCTACAGTCTAAAAATCGCAAGTTGCATTAATGCGTTAAAGAAATGTGTGGCCTTAAAGCTTCAGTAGGCAGAATGCAGTGAATTATTGAGTATTAATAAAGTTAATAGTTACAACTCATAAACCATTTATAAAGTACGCCCTACCAGATTGTTATTACTGTACTATTACTTTTATTACAATTTTGTTTGTCCCAAAAACTTCCCTCAACCCATAAGAATATTCTATGTGGTTGTTTATCCAGCTTCTTGCAACTGATACTTACATTACATCTCTAAAATGACAACAAGCTGCATTTGGCTTATGGTATCATATTCTGGCTAAACTATAAAGATATTAAATCTATGCAGAGGAGACAGTCCCACATTCACTATGACATGTATGTTTGTACTTGTATGTATGTGAGGAAGAGACACAGGGAGAGATCAGGGACAAGTGATGAAGATAAAGACACAGACAGACAGAATGACCTGAGATGAAGAAAACACATCATCCTGGATAACTGGACGTCGTCTATTTCAGGGGGCTGATCTCTCTTTCTCTCTCACACACACACACACACATCTTTGATACGTCGTGCTGTCCATTTGAGGAATGTTCCCGTCAACCAGGAAGTCCTCGCCTGGTTGTCATGTAACCCTTTGATCCATCACGCGAGCCACTTCCTGATCCCTCACCCCTTCATACCGACTGATCATCACTCACATGACACGCTCCCTACATCACACCGGGCATGTGTTCATGTCACTAACGGACAGAAAGGCTGCCGTATTCAGGTTGACATCAGCGGTGCTCCCGGCTACTAACAGAATGATGATGGAGGTGAAACTGATACGTGCCGACAACAAAGAGAAAACGTCTTCAAGGCCTTTTACGCACTGTGAGTATCATCAAAGACGGCGGATGGCGACGAACACTACCAAAGAAGACAGTTATCCTGAAAATCGTTACCCTCATGTTCAATCGCTCATTTAATTGCGGCTGTAAAAGCAACATTGGTTCCTATTTTAGGCTATACATTCAACGATACATTCTTATATATGTAATTTAAAAGTCACCTCCAAACTTCATCCACTTCACCCTTAATAACGTCAGCATGGATAAAAAACAAAGAGTTCTGAAGAAGAGAAAAGAAAGAAAGAAAGAAAGAAAGGAGGAAAGAAGCAAGCCATGGATTCTAATAGAATCTTAACTCATCTCTCACTAAAAGCCTCCTCCAGAAACAATTACAGATAAAAAATGAACATTGCCTATTTCAAACAGAACATGCGCACATTCATAACCCCCTAAACCAATTGTAAAAATGTCTCCTTCTCTGGATGAGCTGCAAATGTTTTCAGACTAATACCGTTTCCCTCATCAATCGGGCCGCTAATGACTGCGAGGCTTCGGAGTTGATGTGAGGGAAGGGGTCGCTGGCACATTACTTTGTCTGGAGAGCGTTGTCTGCAAACTCTAGGGAGTGATGCTTTACGGTAAAGGTGAAACCCACACAGTTTACGCATGTGGTTCCTGTGATCCGAGGCTCTTCAATCAATATTGACTAACTTTCTAACGGAGAGCCAAGATTATCATTTGTGACGTTATGGAGGGGCGGAGACATTTATGATAAATTGTAGTGGACTTTGTGAACTTACGGGGTGTTTTTTGCAACTTTTATGTGAAAAGGAGAAGATGTAATTGAGGATGTAGCTACTTTTAAAGGCAGGGTTGATGATGTTCTCCAGTATACACTATTTGTTATATTGGTTGAAATGGTCTTTACACCCCGACAGCGATCCATTACTGATGAGCTCTTAGACGGAGCTCCAGAGGCGATGCTACATTCAAATTATGCTAGCTTTCCTACATCGTTGACCCTATCTTTAATGAAGGTGCTTAAAACTGACAAAATAATCTAGTCAAACTATGGCTATGCTCAGAAAGTAGGTAAAACCTCCCTGAGGTGCAGCTTGGAGCCATCGCAACACCCTCCACCATAGGACTTTATCACTGCAGACATTTTGACTTGTCATAGTAGGAACAGTATTAACAACGGCTCTGTTCCATTCAAGTGTCCATGCCAGTGTGACAGTGATGCTGCGTTCCATTTGAACTGGAAAGTTGGAGTTCCCAGTCTGAAATTTCAACTGGAACGCCCCCCTGAAGTTGGATTTCCAACTTGGAAAGTCGGACAAACCTCACCAACCCCCACCTAAAGATCCAAGATGGCTGGTTTACGCAACGCAACCACTTAAGTCGTGGTTGACGTTAACTTCACTGACGAGTGACTCACATGATTCACAGAGCTGACGATGCGAAATGACTCACGTGACTGACAATACCGACGAGTCACGTGACTAAAGATTGACATGACAGACACGAACAGCGGTCTCTTGGTTGAAAGTCTTGTGTTTGTTTGACCCATCCGTCCCCGCTCCCACCAGCCCTTAGCGGACTCTCACGCTATTAATACTACGTCACTTGCCCCGACCGTCGAATAACGCCACGAGTCGGTTTACGTTGGAGCTTTTTGAAAGCCCGGTTCACCACATACTGTTGCTGAAGCGTGCCTCCGTGCACTGGTTTCCGATGCCGAGGGGCGCTTACCAAACAGTGGTATTTGACGAGTTGGTAGTGAGACTGGGTTGCTTTGATCCACTGATGAGAGCGACCCTCGCATTTGCAGTACGCATTACAAAATGGGTGTCTGTGGCGACATGCTGGGAAGTGAGATCCAAAAACACACCTGCAATTACCGCTTATCGCCATAGGTGCCGCCAAAGAGAATAAAACAGAGATCTTCGAGATTGTAAATTTAAAGGCCTTGCACAGACCTACAGATGTTTTCAAATATTCTAAGCCTCTTCTCAGGTATGAGTTGGTCAAAGCAATGCCGGGAATTACGACAGGTCACCAAACTCCACGAATAAAGATGATAAAGGTGTAAGTTGCACCCTAAAAGAACAAGGAAACAAATAATGGAGATGGCAAACAAGTCGCCCATAGACACACCGCACAGCCAGAGCAGCGATGGAAGCTGCGAGGCTGAAGAAGTTTGGCAAAACACAACAAAATGCTCATTAGCCTAAGTCATAAAACTATAATACTCAAACTTGCATTATAAAAAAAACTAATTTACGCATTAAACACTCTACACTTGTTAAGCTTAGACTCTGTTATCATTACAAAGTCCACCACTTAAGCCTACAACATAAATACAAGGCTGCGGCTGGCTGTACAGTAAAAACACTTGAGAGTGCACATGCCTTCCATCAAAAATTAACTTGAGTAGCTTTGATAATTATACGATGGTGTAAAATATTTAACAGCGAGTGGAGGGAGAGAGCTGTTTAGAGCAGCGCGAACGAACATCAACTTCATCCAGAACAATAACAATTACAAACTGCTTACTGCTCTCTCGGCCACTGCGTATCTCACTGTGTCTCACTTATTCCACTCTCTCTCTCTCTCTGGTTTTCTTTCTGCACCTTTCTATTTGCATCCCTCTCTGCGGTGAAGGGAGGGAGGGGAAGGGAAGGAGATGATTTAAGGTAATGAGAGGAGTAAAACATCATTAGTGCAAATTAACTTTTGTCAGCTGAGGTGATCTTGGTGGGGGCGCTTCTGTCACCGGCGGCAGCTCAGATAATGGCAATTTATGCATTAACGTGTGTTACAGTGTGTGTGTGTGGAGGTTTCGTTTTGTGTGTGTGTGTGTGTGTGTGTGTATGTGCGCGTGAGATGATGGCCACCGAGGACGCTTTCAGTCTTAAAGGGCAAGTCCAATCTTTTGAAAAGGCCTTTCTCAGACACCCCAGATGTTTTGGTATACCAGCTAAAGGCTGGCCCACACTGAAAGATTTTTCCCCACAGAGACCCACACATAACGACATGTTATGATAAATTTAACTGTTTTGTTGGTGAGTTGTTGAGCAACGATTTGGCCAAAATACCACACTCCAGATTCCATTCATGAACAATAAGAGTCCCGACTGAAAAAAGGGAAATCTCACAATCAAACATGACTTTAGTGTAAACAAACATGGCGGATGACGGGCAGGAAAAATTAGCGATGTTTGAACTACTTTGTACTGAAAATTGGAGTGAAGTCATGTAGACATGCCAAATAAACACTTGCGTTGTTGCCACAAATTAACAAGTTGGTCCTCCATTTCTGAGGTCCATCTTTATGCTTCATGGTTTGCATTAAGCTCATGCATTAGCCACATCCGCCATGACGGCCATGGTTGTCCTTCCTTCTTCAGTCGGCTTGGTTCTCAATTGGCTATCGTTCTTTCCCATGTAACAGCGTCATCGGCTGTCCTCGGGGTTTCCAGCACACACAACAGGATATCCGATCGTAAATATTGAACATGTTTAATATTTACGATTTGAGATCGGCACGGCCAGGTTGGACTTTCGAGCCGATCGGGGATGTAAAAAACACTCTTAACATACCTCACAGCACAGGAATATCTGGAAAGATAATCTTTAGAACCATTGAAATATCGGGGCTTTGCTGATGATTGTTGGGATCGAGCCCAAAATCGGCTTGATTCTCGTGTAGTGTGTACCCGGCATTATCTGAATACTATAGTTAAAGGTGAGAAGACAAAGAACCAACAACTTGAACCAAAAGGTTGCATTTATGTTGAAATTGGGACCTAAATATCTTCCTGATATTAGTTTGAAACATATTATACCTACAACAAAAACATATTTCTGACTTAGCAATAAGTGTTACAGGTGCATGTTGCTCTCTGCGTGTCTCCTTCTCTCTCTCTCTATCTTTCTGTCTTCCCAGCTCTGGCAGCAGAGGGAGGCATGGTCATGTTTAATGCATGTGGTTTGTGTTGCACTCAGCGCTGGAGAATGGGCTCCAGTCCATTAATTAGTAACAAACGGTCGTTGGAAACAAGACAGGCCCGGCACAGGTCAACCAGCTCCAAGGTCTGGAGTGATGTGGACACTGATGTCTGCCCTGGGCCATCTACAGTCTGCAGCTGGGCTCCACGCCGCCTCTTAACGGAGTCACAATGTGTACAACGCTGGGCACAGTCCGTCCTGAATTACTTATTTGGGATGCCAATACTGGTGGCTGCTTGAGCACGGCTAGTCCTGCATATAGCGGATGGTTCAAAAAAGAAAAGGGCATGATGACTGCAAAAGGTTCAGTATACATTTAGTTCAAATAATGTAATTTATATGGAACACGGAAATTAGGGGAGATGGCAGGATGACGTGTAACAATGGTTCCTGGTTAGACTTGAACCAGACATGCTGCAACCACATGGTCAGCATCTTAAATCACTAGGACATACCTATTACAACATAATATCAGGGTTTTCCTGCTTCAATATGGCAGCTTCTGCAACTGATTTTGTTTTGATTTACAAGCTTTCCTAATTTATTTTCCACAGAAGTTATCTCAAGATACTTTTCATATAGAGTAGGTCAAGGCCAAACTCTATAATTTAGAGACCCAACAGGAGATCCCCCATGAGCAAGCACTCCATGCGACAGTGGCAAGAAAAAACTTCCCTTTAGCGGGTAGAAACCTCGGGCAGAACCGGCTCTGGGTGGGCGGCCATCTGCCTCGATCCTTTTCATGAAATTAAATCCCATTTTTGATGCTATTTATGGTCTGCATGTTTGCTGAAATAGCCATCCAATGTGTTTTACAATCAGTAATTACCACCATAGTAGTTTTTATTAGGAGTGGCGGAGTCCGCCATTTCCACGCTGGATTCAGATCGCCTACCTAAGTACAAGAGATTCACAGAAAACAATTTGTATGATTAATTCGCACATGAATATATTTTTTTGAACTGTTGTTTTTGACGTGAGTACTTTCACACAGAACGCAAATATCATGTGGCAAAAAAGGGATGCTTTCTTTTTTTACTTTTTTTTCTGAGCTTTTGCACCACGAATAAAGGCATTAACCAATCGCATTGTGCGCCTATATTAATGAAACAACAACACGGAGGCTCCGCAGTCTGAACTAACATGGCAACTAATTGTATTTCTTCTTTCAACCTTGACAACGGCAGGGCAGACCAGATCCATACCTTCCGTTCTTACCTTTCACAATAAAAGCCCTAGACATACAATATTCTTAGGGGAGTATTTCGCATTTTCGTGTTGCTTATTCTTCACGCCCCTCGTGGGTAAAGGCCTTAATCCAGCACAATTCTATCTCATCATATCAGCCTCACTGCTTGCAGCTGTATCAGAGCCATATTTCTAAGTCGTGACTCAAGGAGTTTTTGCTGTAGACACCACAGATGTCGCCAAATCAACCAGGGTTGAAATACTAAAAATTTAAACTCTATAAATGACAATTAAGGCCTTGTTTGATGTAGTCAGGATAATTTTAACTGCTAATATTTGTGTTAGCATCAGAGTTTCAGTATACTGTAGGTTAAAAAAAAATGTCAATATCATGTGTCATCATTAATTGTTTTGTTTTGAGTATTTAAAGCAAGATTTTACTCGGAGCAACTCAAAATGTTTCCTGTATTTTCAGGACTCTCTGCAAAGGATATCAGTTAATTAACCAGTAGGAATAAATTATTTGTAATTATCACCACAGGACCAAAGCACAGAGAGAGGGAGAGAGAGAGAGAGAGAGAGAGAGAGAGAGAGAGAGTGAGGGGGAGAAAGGGAGATAAAAATCTTGTATGTTAATCAAGCCATGATGAATTGTCCATGTTCATACAAACACGGCCCCTTCATGAGTCCCCTGTGCATTCCTATCACACACACGCACGCGCGCGCACACACACACACACACACGCACACTCATACACACACACGCACACAAACAGCACAACAGAGTGGGCGGAGAGGAGAGAATTAATTCTATGAAGTGAGTTGGCAAGGAGACACTGTATGTAGATAAGTGGTGGGGGTGTGGACGATAAGTGTGTGTGTGTGTGTGTG
>CAKAOI010027317.1:0-26129 GCA_916701655.1 Sebastiscus albofasciatus | reverse complement strand
ACCTGAAAATGAGCATAATATGTCTCCTTTAAATGGTCACGTTGAAAGAGTTATGGGCTGGGTGTCTGTCCTCCTCGACATACTGGCTGTGAAGCAATACGTTAATGGTTTGTCTACACTCTAAGAAATGGGGGACATATGGCATGTTAATATTATATTAAGATAGTCTTATGCAAACCTATCTTTTAAAAGCAACAGCAAAGACACTTAAAAAAGATCATCTGTACACAGCTTGTGTTTTTGGCTGAGGTAATTGGCTATTGTCTTCATGCAATGATGACATGAGGCGCCAATCTTGACAAGAACTAATGCTGCAACTAATGATTAACCTGCTGGTTATTTTCTTGAGTAATCAACTTATCATTTAGTCTATAAAATGTCAAACTTTAGCAAAATGCCACATCACAATTTCCTGTTTCAAGTAGGGCTGCAACTAACGATTTTCATTGTCGATTAATCTGTTGATTATTTTCTTGATTAATTGTTTGGTCTATAAAATGTCCTCAAATGTCTTGTTTTGTCCACAACTGAAAGATATTTAGTACTACAATGACACAAAACACAGAAAAGCAGCAGATTTTTGGATTGGAGAAGCTAGAACCGGAGCTTGTTTGGCATTTTTATGCCTCCACACCGACGACAGCCATAGCCGGAAGCATTATGTTTTTGGGTTGTTCCATTCTCCTGAATGCAATATCTCAGGAACGCCTGGAGGAAATGTCTTCAAATTTGCCACAAACGTCCACTTGGACTCGAGGATGAACTGATTTGATTTTGATGGTCAAAGGTCAAGGTCACTGTGACCTTACATCTGTCACATTCTCGTGAAAGCAATATCTCAGAAACCCCTTGGGGGGGATTTCTTCAAATTTGGCAAAATGTGCACTTGGCATTAAGGATGAACTTAATGCCAAGTGAACGTCAAAGGTCAAGATCAGTGTGACCTCACGTCCGTTCCACGCTAGTGATATCTCAGGAACACCATGAGGGAATTTCTTCAAATTTGGCACAAAGGTCAAGGTCACTGTGACCTCACAAAACACATTTTTGGCCATAACTCAAGAATTCATCTGCTAATTTGCACAGTTTCACACAAATGGGATGAAATGATGAAGTGATGACATTTTGGACAGACAGGGATATAAACTGCAACTTGACTGGTTGGCGGAGGTGAACAACCGCAAGGCGCTAATTCTAGTTGCTTGAAAGATGATTGCAACAATTGATTGAATATCAACATATTTGATTAATTTTACGTCTATCAACTAATCAATTAATTGACAAATAGTTTCAGTGTTAATCAGGATCCTTATGTATTACTTAATTTACTCCCTCCTCACAATCAATACAACTTGATTAACTACTGTTACTACTGATACTTCTTTCAATACACTGGCTAGAGAGACTGGCATTTACTACTGCTACTACTGCTATCATCACTGTTAAAACTGTTAGTGCTGCTACAATTGCTACTACATGTTCAAAGCTGTTTTAACCACTGTTCTTATCTTTTACAACTTGGTTCAAGCCCTTCCCATCAAAGGCCTCCTCCAGACACCAAGTCTGTGTGTGTGTGTGTGTGTGTGTGTGTGTGTTCCTCTCTCTCTCTGTCTCTCTCATCTCTAGAGGTGAGCTCTAGGTTGCTCCCCATATTAGTTTGCTTTCCACTTAATGAGGCAGCGGAGCATGAAGGTCCAAGCACTCCTAAATGCCGCGTTCATTAAACCAATGGTGCTTAATGATGACGGCAAAGGCACCCGCAACCCGTCGGCTCCTACTGAGGGCGACCATTAGCACTAGAGCCAGCCAGCTGGGGGGAGACGGTAGCACGGAGGGAGGGAGCCGTCAACTGTCAACAACACTGTCACAAGGACGCGTAGCGCCCGGTAAACGGCTGCAGCAGAGACACTGAAAGATACCAAAACATGAACAAGTTTTACGATATCAGTTCCAGTGACGCATACGGCCATGAGGATTAAGTTTGATAGCTCAAACTTTGTCTGAACTGTGTTTTTGTCCTGTTAACCAGCATTTCAACATACTTTAAGTACTCATACTATTGCTTTGCAACGATATCCAACATGCTCTCATTATTAAAGTTTCATTAGTTTTTGTTATTGTTTCATTCGATAATGTGTTCCAGTGTGTCTTGATGGACGTTTAAAAAAATAATGGGTTCCATTAAAAATAAATTAATTGTAGAGCTGCAACTAATGGCTATTTTCATTATCATTATCATCATGTCAATTATTTTCTTGATTGATTCATTCATGCTTTAACCGGTAAAATTACAGAAAGTAGGGAGAGAATCTGTCACTAATTCACGGCACTCGAGGTAAGATCCTTAAGTAATGTCAAAACTCAAATACACTACAGCTCAGGTTTGTCATTTTTACTTATTAACTGAAATTTAAGAATTATATTAGTTGATGTTGATTTAACTGGTGATAGACTAATTATTTAAATTTGATCAGTTTCATTTAAGAATAGTTTCAGCACTTTAATAAAGAAAAAATAATGGTGTGGGGACACGTTTTCCTTGATTGACAGGGCTTACTAATGAAAACCTACAAAGACTAGATTACTCTTACATATCAACTTATTTTCACCAACATGGACAATTTGTGCTGTCCAATATTATGCCTGCCTGTCCATCAGGAGCACCTGCTTTGAGTTCCATGACGGTCAGATCCAAGTAGCACTTCCTCCCTAGTTTTAGGGTGTGATTAGCCGAGTTTCCCTCTAAATGTAGTGCTAATATTAGCCGAATTTCCAGAGAAACACTGAAAGAAAATGTGAATTGTTGTGCCTTTTCATTCACTACCGTTTTGCAATTATTGGAAGTGAGGTGTATTGAGATAGTGGTACTAATTCTCCAGTCAGATGCCAAGCACCGGCCCCACGGGCCACCAAGCCCCTAAATTTGGTGACCAAAGTACATTTTTGGCAGCCCAAATGTAAACCTCAGTAAGAACAATACAGAAAAGGCAATTTAACACAATTTAAGACGGCCTTCCTTAACTATAAGATTTACCAAATGAAAATGTTATTTATTTAAATTAAAAACTCTTCTTTGCTCTCTTACAGTCTCTTAGTGAACACACTACAAAAGATCTTTTTAGCATAAAAAAACAATTCAAATGATTAGGAAATAAATAATTGTTATTATGTAACTATTTGCTTTGATTAAAAACAAATGTAGGCATTAGTTTTATGTAATGTTATGCTGCTTAGAGCCAGTGTTAATAATTATCTCTCTGATATCTATTTGATATTGCTGTTTAAGTCATCTCTTTCAAACAACTGGATTTATTCAAGTTTCTTGACCAAAAACTACATTTTACAGGATTACATTTAAACACATCATGACAACGTTATAATTAAAGATAGGGTCGACGATGTTGGAAAGCTAGCATCATTTGAAATCGCCTCAGGAGCTCCATCTAACCCTCCTTCACCCCCGGTCCTTTTTCAGAGCTCATCAGTAACGGATCGCTGTCGGGGTGTAAAGACCATTTCATCCAATACAACAAATGTGTATAACGGATAACATCGTCAACCCTGCCGTTAACCGTCGCCCAATACTCATATTTACTGAACCCATAGCCTTATATTGTAACTCAATAGAACCTTCGTTATGGTTAGTAGTTAGCTCCGTTATTTAGCCAAACAGGACTATGCTGCCCGGTGACTAGAAAGCATTAATGCTGATCTCCCGATCACATCCCTAAAGATAGCTCCTCATTTCAATTTCACAAGTCAGACATTCGTCGTCGTCTATTGTTGCCCCTTTAAAGCGAGCGTCAGGAATAAACAGAAACAGGGCGTCTGACAAAAGTTCAGTCGCACTGTGCAGCGCTGCGTCGCATCGTAGCCAGTTAGGACACACCAATGGAAGACAATGCGATCAAACTGATTTTGTAGCTGACACTCGCTCCTTTGACATTCAGTTAGGACACAGATACTGTAATCTCATTGAGACACGCAGTCTCATTCTCAAGAGACCTGATAAAAAAAAGGTGATATTTGGTGGCCGTAGAGTAACTTTTTGTGGCCTTCGGGCCGTGATTAATGTTGAACCTGGGTGCCGTTAAACCAAGAAGAGAGCACAACAAAATGACGTAATTAAAAGAGCACCAATCAGACTTCAAACGGTGGAAAACAATGTAGAAAAGATGATGGAGATATGGCATTTATGTTTGCTTCGTGTATTTTATTTGAGGAACATTGCAGTCTCGTCATCGTTGCACACAGATCTGATGTTTTCATCTCTTCAGTGGATGTTTAGGTCACATGCTTCATATACATCATTATTTATTCACTAAGTCTGTTTCCATTGCAATTTGTTGCATTTTGTTGTTATTGAGGATTTTTCCGCCTCAGCCAAGTATAAAAACTGCAATTTGTTTTTTGTTTCTTACAAAATTTCTGGGTTTCCACTCGCTTTAATTATGTGCAAATTGAAAATGTGCCTAAAACAGATGGATTGAAATGCATTTACAGTCCTAACACGGGGCAAAGAGTGACCAAAAGTATCAAATACACACAGATTACAACAGCGTCAACTAACCACTGTATTATAGTCTCCATTTTGGAGCTTATAGTTCAAACATACGGTAATGCATAAAGTATTATTTATTCATTTGTATCTAAACATTATTATTAAGTACTGTAATGTAACGGTTAAAATAAGGCATTACTGAGAGTTAGTTTATTGTTTACAGGATGTATTTTAGTATAGAAGTGAAGCTACAAGGACTGAAACTAAGCATATATATATTTATTTTTGTGAAAGTGTTGGCACTATTATACCACACATTTTCTCAGCTTTTACTTCTTTACATTCAGGATCTGTCTCCCTTATTGCTGCAATTGCTCCTTTTCACTTTTTCAGACAGAGATTTAATGCTGAAGTGCTCCATCAAAGGTACTTCATGAGGTGTTTAACAAAAAGCCTTCTGGAAAAGAGAAGTCCACTCTTCAGTCCAATGCTCTGTTCCGTCTTTTGCTTAAAACTGTGTGTGGCCACTTCATTGCATAAATGAAGCACGCACGCACGCACACACACAAATGAGCACATGCGCTCATGTGCGCACACACACAAACTGCCTGTGATTTCCATGCAGCCCTCAGAGGACACACTAATGTATCCAAATATATTTACAACAGATGTTGCATTTTATTTTTCATGATAAAAACCCATTTCAGAAAATTTACTTCATAATGGGCAGAGCAAGTTTTTCTTCTCTCTCTCTCTTTCTTGTTTGTCTTCTTCTGAGGTCTCTTGGATGTAAAGTGAGAGAAGTGCACCACCTAATGGTTGCAAATGTCTCCTCTGTCAAACTTTCACTTTGCGGTATACATTTACAGGAGATAATGAGTATTCTCTAACTAAAACTGACATTTGGACCGTATGATTCATCTACTAAAAAGCCTGTCTGCCCACTCAATTCACAACACGGCTCTCGACGTGCAGACTGCTGCGGTGACTTCATGCTTTATGCACTGAATGCTGTTGATTGACAGCTCACTCAAGATATATAGCACATGGACTTGTGATCGCGGTGCAGAAAAGTAAAAATTACAGCTTCAACTAACATTGTTTTTCATTAACATTTAACCTGTCGATTATGAAACGTGAAAAATATTCATCGTGCATTCTCAGGGCTCAGATGTCTTTACCAACAGTACAAAACCCATAGATATGTAATTTAACATAAATATAAAACATGCAGAAGCTGAAAATCCTTGCACAAGTATGTACATTTAGCTTGATTAAACAAACAATGATTCATTGATTATCAAAATTGTAGCAGAATAGTTCTGCCTGACTGGTTGATTAAACGACTACTTGTTTCAGCTCTATTAAACATAAAAAACTCATAACTAATAATTAGGGCTGTCAATCGATTAAAATATTTAATTGCATGATTATCCATAGTTAATCGTGATTAATCGCAAATGAATCACACTTTTTTATCAAGTATTTAATACTCTTATCATGGGAGTGGGCAAATATGCTGCTTTAGGCAAATGTATGTATATATTTATTATTTTAAATCAGTTAACAACACAAACCAATGACAGATATTGATCCAGAAACCCTCACAGGTACTGCATTTAGTATAAGAAAATATGCTCAAATCATAACATGGCAAACTGCAGCCCAACAGGCAACAACAGCTGTCAGTGTGTCAGTGTGCTGACTGGACTATGACTTGCCCCAAACTGCATGTGATTATCATAAAGTGGGCATGTCTGTAAAGGGGAGACTCATGGGTACCCAGAGAACCCATTTACATTCACTGATCTGGAGGTCAGAGGTCAAGGGACCCCTTTGAAAATGGCCATCCTTCAACAAGCTAGCATTACATGGTTGGTAGCAATGGGTTCCTCAAGTTTTCTAGTTTCATATGATACCTGTATCTTAACTCTAGCTTTAAAACTGAGCCCACTACAACCTAAAGATCGCAAGTTAGGTTAATGCGTTAAAACTAATTTTCTTTAACGTGTTATTTTCGTGTTAACTTTGACAGCCCTAATAATAATATTACTTATGTGTCTGCCAATGCAAACAGTCATTTTCTGAATTGTGTTATCTCATTAAACAGCTCAACATTTACTAATTTTACATTTCTGTCAAGTTTAAAGAGTTTTGAAACATTATATATTAATATGGCTGATGATACTGTAAGTTGAACGCTGAAAAAGTTGATTCTCCTGTTGTTTTTATTTTTGAAGATGTTCTATTTTCTACAGTAAATGATGTTTATATTAAATCAATTCAAAGTTTTCTTTAGTGTGTCTTAACTTTTTGACAGTTTTCAAATAACCTGTGTGTCTTTCTAATTAAAGTAAAATGAAAATTGGTAAAACAGGACTCTTGTCAACTACGCTACTTTATAGTTTCTTGCATTTGAGTGGGAGGCTGGTTTGAGAGGAGAAGATGGAGAACTGGAGGGAAAGAAATGGATGTAACTCTGGAGGACAAATGGGGGGGAAAAACCTGAGAGGGCTTGAGCAGAAGAAGAGGAGGAGATGAGGAGGATTAGGTGAGGCGGGGGACAAGAGGCGCTCTCCCTCTCAGCCAGCCGGATGGGGAGAAAAAGAGTGACGAGAGAGAAAGCAAGAAGAGGAGGAGGGGGGGGGGGCGTAGCAGAAGAGCTGGAGAGACTGTGAGTGTGTGTGAGGGCTAAGTGAGGCCTTTATAAATGAAAGCAGATGCCTGGCATTATGAACTTGTCGGGTCGCAGATGGGGATGGCGGTGATGGAGCACTTGACTCCCCGGATGGTTATCACTCACTCTCCTCCTCTTGCCTCTCAACTGCCTTCCCCAGTGCTCAGAGGGTTAGAGGGAGAAACAGAATGGGATATAAAGAAAAAGAGAAAATATCCATAGAGTGCAAGAAATAAGGGGACAAGAAGGTGGACTCTTCAGCGAGTGATTAGTAGCCCTATTTAAATAAAGACCATGAATACAGTATAAAGAGAAAAGCTTCAGGTCTTTTTCTTCCTTCTTCCTTTTCCCTTCTTTGATTGATCTCGGCGTCGGTGTGCGGTGATTGATTGGATTGCCTGCGGAACATCATCCCGCTAACTAGTCGCTCCGAGAACGGTGTTTGTCACTGCCATTGATCTTCTTGTAAATGAAATGTTCCATTTCCAGTGCATTTTATTGTTAAATGCAGTTCATTAGCTACTCTGAGATTTATGGCCATGTCTCCTCTCTTGGGCAGGAAGAAGAGGAGAGAAAGGCTGGAAAGAGACAAGGGGGGGGGTGAGAGAGAGTCGAAGGGGAGCAGGGGCAGAGACGAGTGTTGATGGTATAGAGCTGCTGCAGACTTGATAAATATGGCCCAAGTTTGCCAAGAGATGAGAGAAATTGATGGCAAAGAGGAACTGACACACTGAGCTTCCTGATATACGGTAGTTATCCTTCTTGTGATCACTGTGGGAACTCCAGCACCCGCCTTTATGAATACTCTTAGTCCTAACATATTCAATTTAGTAGTTTTAGAAATCCTGGGAATATATACTTTATATTGGTTCATATTTGGGTCTTTTTTTGACTGAATAGATGAAAGAAAGAAAGACGTAAATAAATAAAATTGTGTGGTTATGCAGTTGGATTTATGGTGGTCAAATCCTTCAAGGCTCAGACACACCAAGCCGACATCAAAGAACTAGCGGCGATGAAGGCCGACTGTTGCATCGCCTCATGTCGCCTTTGTCTTGGCCGACAAGTTGCATTTGAAAACACTATAAAGACTCCAGTCGACGGACAGTTATCAAGTACATTCTGTGCCTGCGTGAGAGGAAATAACTCCACACCAGCATGCGGCGGTGGTCTGTATTAGTCATTCAAAAAGGGAAATTTGAAGACCGAGGATGGCGGATATACAAGACGATGTTATGATTCGTTAATGAAACAAAGCGGCGTTTGCTGACCATTTTCATTCACTTACCACTTGGCTTCTTTCCAGATGGCCATGTCGTGAAATGAAATTATCCGTTTATTGGAATGATCAGATGAGAAGAAAACTGAGAAGAGCCTTCTGTGTTTTTCCTCTTGACTTTACTCGTTGGCTTGCTTTCCTCACGTCCGTTTCTCTTCTCGTGCACTGATTCATTTAAGCTGAATAAGAGTGATTTCTCTCACCGACGGGCTCCACCAGCGATTCCACATGCTGAATTGGCCGAATAATCTCTAGACTAGAGCCGACGTGGGACGCGCTGCAAAAACTAAGCCGACAAACACTCACCGGCGGCTCCAAACTGTCCGACGGCTGACCGACGGCTTGGTGTGTCGGGGCCTTTAATCACATTGCCTGGCCTGCTGATGGTTTTTGATTTTGATAATGTAATGATGTGTTTGTTTAGGAGACAATTTGACTGGGATGTCGAATCGAATTACCATGACAGTCCGAACATGTTTGGTCTCATCTAAGTTGAAAAGGGGTTTGCAAAAGTGCTGCTGGTGATACAGGTGGATCGCTAGAAGACAACGCTGAGCCTCATTTGTGATGTTAGAAGCATGTACTTATTTGCGGTTACTCTGATGAACAAAAAATAAGTTGCGAAGGGTAGGAAGTGTTATTTCTTGAAATAGAAGAAATTCTTATCAATGTGCTCAAGAGCTCAAGAAAATGTATAATTCATCTCTCTAAGTTCAGCAGTAAAGATAATTTATGAAGGAGAAATGTCCCCTGGACACGACCAGGATTTGGTTCTGTCCTGTAGGCCATTGTTAGAAACTCAGAGAGCAGCCCCTTTTACACTCAAATAGCCCTAAAATATGTGATCAGTAGCCTGCTGGTTCAGATCCTCTGACCAGCAGCGAAGACCTAAGCAGGGAAAGTATATGAGCAACTCTCCACTCTCCCTCAGCAATTATCACACACGTGCCGTTGATCAAAGGCACTTACACGAAAGCTCAAGGCTCCAATTACTTCAGTGGAGCCGCTGAGTGGCCAGCAGCAAAGGACTGTGGTTGTGCTGGGCAGCTCCCAGTTGTGAAGCAGGGCATCTCTGAAAAAGAGCAAGCATACTTAGCTAATCTTTGCTGGTCGGAAAAGGTTAAACTTGCTTAAGGCTAAATTTGTACATAAATAATCCAGCTGTCGTATAATTAGGCTACAACAGAGACCACAATATAATTCACACTTGTTTTAACTTCAGGAAATTGTTTCTTCCCACATGAAGTATTAAAGCTGAAGGAGGCGAGATTGAAGCAAATATGATTAAAAAAAGTTATTTTTATAATACGGTTGCTATATCATCACAGTAGTACATGAAACAGGTAACCTGGAAAAAATCATGTGCCTCTGTATCCTCCGGTGCTCCTAACGGCATCTGCAAGATTTCACAGACTGGAGGAAAACAAGCAGTAAGAGCTGATCTGAGGTCTGCTGTCCAGCTGCCATCTATGAGAGCCGGCTGTCAATCACTCGCAAACTCCGATCAAACAGTCAAACTAGGCAGCGCTGATCAAATATGAATCAATATTATGTTACGTTAATGCCTATTTCTCTCCTCAAATGTTTTCAGAATCATCTTGTAGTGCAGGTTTAGCTGTAAAATGAGAACGTTTGTGATGCCATCGCAAAATCTGGTGAAGGAACGCTAAGTACTGGTCACATGACCGGAGCACAGCCAATAGGAACGCTCTCTCCATGAAATGACCTGTGATTGGTCAAAGTCTCCCGTCACGGGCTAGATTTTCTAAAGCCTGAAAACAGAGCCATGAGGAGGAGCAGAAGTCTAGTTATCTCTCAGAACACTTGAATTACAATATGCTGAAAGGTTATTATGGAATCTTTGCCCAATGATGCCAAAAATATACTGCCTAGTGCCACTTTAAATCAGAAAGCAAGTACAAAACATGACTGAGCCTTTTTCACTTTTTCAGTCACCAACTACCACAAAGATAAAGTAATTTAGGACTAAGCAGTTTGGTAAAGTTTGCATCAGATTTTTACAGACAGGTAAGAACTGTAAAAGATCATTGAAAAGCCTGCTTTGAAAAGATCCCAGCAAATGCCTGTTGAGCCTTGACTTTAAGTAAAGCAACATTTTAGTTTGGCATTGACTTTTCTCCATTGCTCATTTTCTCTGTCTGCCTATCTTTTATCGTCTATGACAGAATAAAGGAAAGGTTTTTACTTGTGCTTTGCTCTCGTCATAGAACTTGCGGTTCGACTCGGCCTTGCCTCTGGTTAATCGCTGCTTGTTAGAGATTCTGGCACATTGAAGAGCCAGACCACACCGCTGTTTGCCTGTCAAACAGTCTGCAAGAGCAGGGCAATTACAAAAGCAAACTTTGCTCACACTTGGTCGTAATGAAAAGGAGGTGTGCATGTGTGCACTTGTGTGTTTGGTCATATGCATACACTTGTGCACAAACCGCTGACTGCTATTGGTGGAGCAGCCTTCTTGACAATAAAATGTGATCCAGTCCTCAAAAGGTTTCTTCTAGTTTTTGTCACGTTGAGTACTTCAGCAAATCTAATATCACTTCATCATCGCACACATTTCTGAACCTACTAGAATTAGACCTACATTTGACATCTGTAATTAACTCACCGCTAACATCTGACTTTCACTAACACGCTGGAGGAACCTCCTATCTGTGAAAGACAGTGCAGGAAAACACTGTGGTAGTGGCCATATTTAAGAGCTTTTCAACAATGGTGGCTGTAAATAATCCATCATGATTTAAGGTGAGATACCCCTGGCAAAACATTGTTTTTCGTGCACTGGTCAATTTTGAGATTTTGGGCTATTTTGCTTCCATAACGTCTTCTTTCAGACTAGTAGAAAGAAAACATCCACAATACACATTTAGGTTTTTATTTTACTACTTTGTCTATTTGCGTCTGTAGATTTCTCCTTTAATTCACCAAAAGTTTGCATATTTAAGCATACAATTTCAGAAAACTTGTAAAACAAAAAAGTATTGTCTTGATGTAAGTAATCAACTGGGGAAGTTTCATGGTGATCTCAATTTTACCATAAAATGTATGGAGTTTTACAACATATATCTTGGGCTGTTTTCTCAATTAGTTTTCAGTAACACTTACATCCATCAAACTTTCCAGTGTCTTTCCTATCTATATTGTGTTTTTTACAGAGAGGTTTGTTCATATACCATTCATAGCCTGATTTATAGAGCATTTTATTCTAAAAAATATGTTGAAAATAGATTTTTTGACAGTATTATATTCAGATTTATAGAGTGATAAAAAGAAATATCCCAAATGCCCTCTGTAAAAACCTTTGAGTATAATGTGTCAACAAAATGAAACAAGAATTTTGAACGGGACTTTATCCAATGTTCAGATTTCTGTTCTGGAAATTTATGCACATATTTTGATAAGATAATGCTTCATTTGCATATTCAAACATATATTTTTAGATATGTAAGTAATCAACTGGGGAAGCTTTGTGGCGATATCTATTCACCTCCTTAAAACATGCAAGTGAACCTAGAGCAGCAGGGGTTGTATAACCTGAGCATTTCAGGGGAATTCGGTAGACATGGTGTCATCTTGTTGCCTTACCAATGGTATTTATACTTCTAGCCATCCCTGCTTTTCTGTTAATGCAACTGATTAGTACCTATACCATCTATAAGAAGCTACAGCATAGCATTGGTAGCAGCAGGCTGTTTCATGTCAACAGAAACAGTTTGTTTTAACCAAATGCTGAAGTCCATGCCATTTTTCCTGTAAACCACTTTGTGAGTCTCGTTTGTAAAAAAGTAGAGCCGTATTGTTGACTTTCATAGTCACAGAAATACCTAACAGACATTTTTTTACTGATTTATTGACTCCATAAGTCTCCAGTAAGACTGCTAAGTACATTAAAATATCCCAACAATAACTGGATTTGATAAAAATGCCACTACTTTCAGCAGTGCCACCTTTTCTTTATACATTAATCGACTGGAAACAAAGGGTTGTTTTTGTCTTTTTAAGAGGCGGTATTAGGCACAGTGGAGCAGTTTCTCACGGCAAGCTGACACCGCTAAGGTTAGCCTGGCATTTTCACAAGATATGATGCTTTTCGTGGGTTGTTGAGGAAACCAGGCGGAGCAATAGATCAACCAAAATGGCAAAAAATATCTCAGTAATGGTAAGAAGAGACGATGTCTCAGAATAGTAACTTCTGTAAAGGGAAGGACAACATAAAGCAAAGAAAACCCCATAAAAACAATTTGCATACTGTATATGTGAAACATTTATATTGCAGATTAGTTTATAGTAGAGCATATATATGACTCTCGGGTCGAAATTCAGCAGAATACGTCAGAAGTCAGAGAAGCTGTGGGGGGACTGATTAAGACGCTGCAATGAAACCCAGAGGATGCTACAGAATATATGCTTACATTGCCTGAAACATAACTTCTAACAGACTGGTACAATAAAGCAAATGTTGTTATTTAAGTACAAACACAAGTGAGCAACATCAGCTTCTGTCAGTTGTGAGAGCTAAAGAGGGAGCCTAGAGGTCAGATTTGCATTTTCGAGCCAGAGTTTGCTGGTTCTCATCGCTGACCTGCTCACAAATCTGAATGGAAAATGAACAAGATATGTTCCTCTTGTACTGCAGAGGTGTACTTGAGCAAAGCAGTACATATTGAGTTACTCTGGTAATCGTAATCAGTGAACTTTAAGGCTGTGTGGCAGGGGTGAGAATCACCAGAGGCCCCACTATACCATATTATTACGATACTTTAGACACGATACAATCTTATTGCGATTTTAAACATTTAGCGATATATTGCGATTTATTACCCTTTTTCTACTGCAAGTTACGCAGTTTGTCAACATTTGTTTTTTTTTTGTCAACCCAGTTTTCACTCTGTTTATCTCAGAGTTTTAATTTACATAGCTTGAGTGAGGTCAAGGGACCCTTTTGAAAATCATGCCAGTTTTTCCTCACCACAATTTAGCGTAAATCTTCCCGACAAGCTACAGTAACAGGACGTGGTTGATACCAATCGATTTCTTGGGTTCTAGTTTCATATGATACCAGTGTCTTCACTCTCGCTTTAGGTCTGAGCCCGCTACAACCTCTGAAAGACATAATAGCGTTGGATTGTTAAGAGTTTAATAGGTTATATAATAAGAGATTGATACTTGATGTCTGTGTATCGATACGATATTGCCACGCAAAATATCGCGACACTATGCTCTATACATTTTTTGCTCCCATCCCTAATATGTGGAGACATGGCAATTAGGCTACCGGTAATCCAAAACTAATGAACAACTACAAAAAATTAAAAATATCTTGATCTCAATAACTTTCATCCCATCCTCGAAGCTTTTATCCTGCTTGTATTGACTATTATGAACACCTGTTGGGGTTTTGTTCATCATTCACCGTCTCCAGAAAGTAAAGAGAACAGTGAATATAAAAAAAAAGATACATTGTTATTAACACCTTTTGCTATTCATTTTAAGTGGTAACTAAACTCACAATATTCATGTTTTGTTTTTAGTATATACAGCAACGTGTTTGGCTCTAGGTGTTGATTGCTGTCGTGTTTCTGCACCGCAGTTCCCCAGAGACCCGTCACCTGTCAATCAAACAGTAAGGTAAGCTGTTTGATTGACGTGTGCTGGCATGCTGTGAAAAAGACAAAGCTTTCATGGCTAAAGCTTGAAGCAGTAGAAAGTAACAATACAGTATGTTTGATAATGCATTGTCAAATATAGCAGATTATTTACTTAACCAAAGTAGTATGTAACTAATAAACTTAAGTACAGTATATAAAGCAATGACACATCATTAGAACATGTAATTTAAAGTTGATATATTTATCAGCATTCACGCTGTAGTGTCCAATTCAGTTTCTCCCGAGACAGATGTGATATTTTAAAATGTTTTTTTTTAGTTTACATTACTTGACCTGGACCACACAGTCGTATGCCACATAAATTGGATCGCAAGGCACACAACCTCCATGCAACTTGTATTTCAGCGCTTCAATTTGAATTGTTGCCATGATGGTAATTAAATCTTACATCATTCACATGAGACCACTGTCATCATTTTGGAATCATTATAACTTGGCACATAGCCTGGATAACAAGAGAAAACAACTGAAAGAAAGTCAAATATTGGACTGTTTAGTTTAGACACATATCAGTAACTGAAATTAAAACAGAAATAGATTAAATGTGTTTTATTGTTATTCTTTATTCTCACCCCAGTAACATCCTAATATACATATATGCAGTTCTCCAATAGAAGATAACACCAATTCATGTAGGACTGCAACTAACGATTAATTCCATTATCGATTAATGACCTGATTAATTTCTCAATTAAATGTTTGGTATTTTAAGTGTCAGGAAATTTAGAAAAATGTTATGATTTCCTAAAGGAGAATTGCCTGTTTTGTCTGACCAACAGTCCAAAGCTCAGATATTATGCTGGCAAAACCTCAGAAGTGAGAAGCTGGATCTAGTGTGGCATTTTAGCTTGAAAAAAGACTATCAAATTAGTTGCCATTGATTTAGGGATGAATTTAGTAGTTGATACCAATACCAGTGAAATTTTACAATTCTCGATACCCAATTCGATACCATGGTAAAAAACAAAACAATAAATCCCATGTTCTTCAACATACACTACTTTATCGTTTGCATAATACTGTTCTTTGCTAATATATTATAAATCCCCGATGATCTGCCTCAAATTTCTTGACAAAAACTTAATTTTACAAGATTATATTTGAACACGTAATAACGTTATAATTTGTTATTGCCCAATACTCATTTTTACTAAACAGAGCTTGAACGCATCATAATGTACCTCTGTTAATGTTAGCTGTTAACTATGTTATTTATCCAATCAGGACTGTGCTGCCCACCGGTTGCTAACACGTTGATTAGCTCTCCTGTCGATTTCAACACGGATTTGTTGTTTACAATATAGCATTATCGGGGACATTTTCTCCCCAGGACAACGAGCGCCGTTAGTCTTTAACCCTAATCCCTGGTACCTACAGTACCTGAAGAACAGTACTGTAGAAAAATGAATACGGCCATGAATTTTGGCATGGACTTGGTACCGAAGTATCTCATGACATCCCTACTCTGATTACTTATAGCAATTTAAACCATGAAAACTCTAAATTCATGGGAATTTTTGAGAATGCTTTTTCCTCTTTGGCGATCCTCTTGTCCGGAGCAGCCTGTACTGAAAGCTACAGTAGCAGAGAAACTGGAAGGTCAAACACACTGACTCAGTTTTATCTTCATTAAGGGAAATCTTTGTCAGTTTTGCAGTGCTAGTGTCTACAACTCCACTTCCTCTCTGATAACAAATGAGCTTACACCGTCACAGTGTAAACCTGCTTCCAGTGGCGACGCCAGGACCCTGAGTTGTTTCTCATCCATATTCAATCCCCCTGAATTGGGGACGGTGACATATGGTTGGTACTCACGCTACATCTCCCCCTCCTCTGTACGAGAGATACAAATTCAGAATTGGATTTAACACTTCAATTCCCCACTGACCAACAAGGCTGACACAATTACTATGCTGGGTATGCCACACACACACACACACACACACACACACACACACACACACACACACACACACACACACACACACACACACACACACACACACACACATACACACATACTGGTATAATCCAATTAGAACAGTGTTAGAGAGACAGTTTATTAGAAATTCATATCTGAATGCAAAAGTTTTATACATAGAATGATATTAATTATAACATAAACTGTATATATATATATCCAGTGGGTACAGGGGGTCTTTAGGGGGATATAGCAGGTCAACAGTAGATGTCACATAGAAGTGTACATCATCTGAAAGCTGAGGACCTGGAGATTAATTTGAGATGCAGCTCAGTACTCTAAGTCAAGTTTTTCTCATAAATCATAAATTGAAAAAAACTAAAATAATGAATTAGTTAAAATACATTTTTAAAGTGTATAAGGGTGAAACACATTATGATATACAGTAAGTATATGATGGCCATTCCCATGCTCACTTATGTCTCATAAATTGTCGCAGCAATTTTTGGGTTGATACTATTTGTTACACGGATTTGGTGCTAAATTTAACCTTTTTTTTTCTAGGGGTGGGAAAACAAAATAGATTCATGTATGTATTGCGAGTTTTTTTTTTTTTTTACGATTTTGAAATCGATTTTTTTTTTTTTTAATTGACAGAATTGATATCTTTGCTTCATTTGAGTCTATGCAAAGTTTTTGTTATAGTCTGAGTAACGTGACGTCATATTCGTTCTGCATCCGTCAATCAAAATAAATTTATGTTAAATGCATTCAAATGGCCCGATGGAGCTGACCATGGATGTATAAAGAGAACGGAGCTGACGGGGAGAGCTAGAGACGCACTTGGAGAAGTTGACGGACGGTTTTCAAAATAAGGTGTTAACAAAAGGGAACTGTATATACAAAATACATATATGAAAATAAGTTTGATTGGATCATAGAAGTATAAAACATGTTACATGTTCCTTATGAATTAAAAAGAAAATAACAATAATTTGCGAGGGAAATGTTTTTATTCTTTGATTTTTAAATTGGTGGAAAAAAATTAATAAATAATGCCTGACAATGACTGATATATTTGACTTCAGGACATCTCTGACTACATACATGCAGAAAATCAGACATTTTTATTGTATCAATTTAGATATTTTCCAAAGTAAAAGTCTGAAGTGTATCATTGAACTTTTTCTCATGGTCTAGTGTTAAAGAAGTTAACAAAAATCGTAATATTGAATCGGCACACAATGATGGTGATAATATTGAATCTGGGGGTAGGTGTATGTAGGTCCCTATTTTTTACCACTCAATCCCTCCTAAATACCACATTAAGACACCAAGTACTCATATAACCCATTTTCATTCAGATATCTTGAGGTCAGAGGTCAAGGGACCCCTTTGAAAATCGCCATGCCAGTTTTGCCTCGCTGAAATTTAGCGTAACTCCGTAGCGTTATTTAGCGTTCTTCCCGACATTCTAGCATGACAAAGTTGATACCAATGGATTCCTTATGTTTTCTGAGCCTGCTTTAGCCTCTGAAAAAAAGTAAAGATGACCCACCGACGCCCTCAAGAAGGAGTAAGAGGTTAGGTAGCTGAGAATGTAGTGTCATTTATTCAGTCCAGTCTCCTACTGACAGAGCACTAGCATTTTTGTATTCCCAGTTTGTTGAAATCCATTAAAGTTTTAGCAGATTTCTCCACTGCAGCATAAGTAATATGAATAAAAAAAAAAATTCACTTCCATGAGAACAAGGTTGAGCCTTGAATGCGAACATGATATATGGGCTACTTTTACACATGAGACAACAATGTGCATGTCTTAACTATTAATTATGAACAGATGCTGTGCAGTTTGTGCATTACAGTTCTCTTTATTTCCTCGAGGACGTTGATGGAAACCTGCACGCGGCTGGAAGTGTCCTCAATTGTCCCCTCAGAGATAATCAGTGAGAAATACCAGAAGGTGTGAGGATCAATATTGTCTTAGAATTGATTGTTGGAAGTTGGTGTCCATGAGGCAACAGCTAACAGGGATCCAAGTAAACACAGAATGTGCTGATTTAGGGAATTTTACTGCCTGTGCTGTTTATATTCACTTCAGTTTGTCTTCTGTTAATCCCCATGGCAGCAATTGTTTAACAGGAGAATAGAGCACCAGATCTACCAGGAAGTGCATTTTGACAAACTTCCCATTGCACTCACCAGTTTAATAGCCCCGGCTGTATGATGTATGGGCAGTAAGAAGTGCGTCCGGTTCAGTTCCCTGCTGAGTGATAAAATCACACTTCATTTCTGTCTTAAAAGTCACTGTGGAGCATCAGCGAGGACGCCGTTTAGGAAATCTGCCACCGAGGCATCAGCTTAGGTTTCACAACATTACATCACCTGTCTAATTGATCCGCTTGTTTGGGCTCATTTCATACCTGCATGGAAGTGCTGATGAAGGGGGTCTGGTTCCCCACCCCTCCCCCAGCTGTGTGTGTGTGTGTGTGCAGGGAGGCAGGTATTAGCCCTGACAGATCGCACTGTTAATTGCTAATTGTGTTTCTCATTAGGCGCAGGGGTGACAGGTGTTGTTAGAGTGTTGTGAGTTCTTTCGGCGCTCTCCCATGAATTGTGCTTGCTCCCTGCGCGCCACATTGCCGATCCGCTCGCTAATGGTTCCCCCGAGAACTCCCATCAGCCCCTGGGCTCGGTGCAGCGAGGGGTCGGTTTTAGATACTGTGTAACAGCAACAGCCGCATTGGGAGGTCTCCGAACAGAGAGCTTTGTCAACTAGCACGTCCTTTCATCACTGTCGGTATAGTACTGTGTATGTACAGTATTGTAAAGTATATATGTTCTCTATGTGATGAAGTGCTAAATGAAGTAAAAGCACAGAAAGGGACAAGTTCACAGATGCTACTGCTGACCTCATCTTTGTTCTATGGGTGTGGTCGTAGATCTAGAAAGGCCAAATGAGTCCACTAAAGACTATTGTATCAAGAACTAGAATATCTCGGCTCACAAAATATCCTAATTTGATGTTTGCTAACACTTGTGTGAACCAGGGTTGTTAGATGTTCATAAGACACCACAAATATGGAAGTAATACAAAATTGATTAGCAACAAGGAAAAAGGCTTCCAGTTTCCAAATGTACTGAGCAATAAAATATTAAAGAAAGACAAAGATCTCAAAAGATAAAAGATAAAAGCTGTTTGTGTTTACAGATTTGACTCAAAACTTTCTTTCTTGGATTTTAAAGTGTGCCTGGTCTCCTCAGGATGAATGCCAAGGTGGAACATCCATCATATCATGTTGCATATCAATCAATAGCAATAAACAGTGTTTCCTTTCTTCCTTCTTGGAAAATGTAATTGGCGATACATTTTTTTTTGTCTGAATGTGGAGAAATGAGATTAGAAACTTCAAACAGCTCGAAAAGACTCCGGGTCAGTTCCCCACCCTGTGTACATTTGTTTGAAACATGTTTGATGTCCTTAAGACAACATTTATTTCCACACTACAAGACCGAGAGGACTCTAATGCGATGCACGTAAGACGTGTGGCATTCATATTTAAAACTACACTCAGCCAGTTGAGCATAGCAGGTCAATAATTCCACAACTCACAACAACAAGTCTTGTACACACTGGGGACAATGAAATATGAAAATGTGTGCTGTTTTATTGGATGTGGTAATTGCATCTTAGACCATCAGTGAGGACACAAATTGTGCCTTGGTAAAGGCCTGATATGTATTTTGAGGAAGGATAATGGGCTTCTGCCTCATTTTTGCTAGATTGCTGTTAAAACATTTGCACTTGCGATGCACTCATTTCGACGTTCATCAGTGGAGAATAAAAAAAGGTATTCAGTGCAAAACGAGCAAACAATGAGCCGGTTAGATGCCTCATTTCTTAGGAAGAGTCTCAGAGCTTTTTCTTTATCTTGTCAACTTTTGTTAGATTATTAAATTAGGTTATCTTTTTTCACAGTTGACACAATTACATTATTTATAAACTATTTTTCTTCATATCGAGTTTCATTGTAGGAACAAGAGATTCAATGCAACAGTGAATGTAACCACATAAAATGGACTATGCGGAGCGCAAAAGCTTCCAGTCCAGCTTCAAGATACATTAATACATCTGAAACCTATTTCACCTCTCCTATTACCTGCTATTATATGGCATATTATATGTCAAAACCAAACCAACAATGTGATAGTAGGTTTGGGCGGATTCACTGGATATAGGCTACTACATGTATATGGTATATGACGGTCAGTGTAACCGAGAATAGTTTTTTATAACATGACTATTTTGGTACAAACGTATACCTGCACAGTGAGGCGGATAGCCTTCTGAAATTTACCCGATTGACGGGTGTCACTTTTGGACCCTGCTGGTGTTTTTAAAAGTTTTTAGTAAACAAGTTTTGGCCCTTTCATCATACGTCAAGAGAACTGATACTTTGGTACCAGGTCGATGCTGTCATTTTGCTGATTTCAATACCGGAGGTGCCATTGATTTACATTATGATGCATTCAGGCTCTATTCAATAAAACTGGGAATTGGACAAAGGTAAGTTCTAACGTCATCTTGATGTAAATCTTGCAAAACTTGAATAAGTACAGTTGTTTGAAGGAGATGTTTTACAGCAATTGAAAATAGATAATAGAGAGAATTATGACCTGTTTACCTTCATAACAAAAAACAACATGCAAACAGTAACAAAGGAGTGGATATTGAAGTACATGGGATGTATTTTCTTCTCATTTTTTACCATGGTATCAAGAATCATGGACTTTCACTGGTATTGACGACTAAGTTGAACTTGGCCCCCATCTATTGTTTACTAAACAACTTAACACAGAGTGTATGTAATAGAATATTCAGCACTGGGACTTGATTGTTTTGGTGACTGGTAATTATTATTGTTGCACAGACCCTTGTGTACCTGCTTGGCATGCTGCTTTTCCTCTGTAGAGCCTCCTTGTTGTCGCTGGCTACTAATTACAGCCCGAGGACGAGGCCTCTGGACAGCCAAGTTTGAGTGAGACATGTCCCCATGGTGGCACCTGCCTGTCCCTCACCGCTGCTATTAACTCAGTGTTAGCTCCACTTGGCAGCCATTATTAGCCAGGGTATTAACGTCTAGCTGACTCACTCTGATACCTAGATGAGCGCCTGTCACAGCACCCATGTGGCAGTTCATTGTTCTGGAGACCTCGTGGGGACGCGCTCCAGATCAGAGTGCTAATAATAATAATTACCCCTCAGAAGACAGGTGGGTCCCTGCTCGTGCAGCCATGTTTACAGTCAACTCTGTCGGGGTCTCTGAGCGCTGATAAGACTTTGCTCAAGGGATGGTTAACATTTAGAGTGGAGTTAGATCGATATCAATGTACCGATATTGGCCTGTTGATATTGCACAATAAACACAGTCAGTTAGCTAATCTCATGATAAACAAGAACAACGTGTATAACCAGATGAATGTGGAAGATCTGGAAGAACTTAGACAAGATATGACTGTATCTGTCACAAGCTTGCAGATATTATTTTCTTATGAAATGTGTCATTGAGTTTAGGCTATTGTTAGAATTTCAAATGCGTACTCTCGGACGTGGGCAGATGACAAAACTTACATCACGGCTATGCAGATACAGAAAGAATAATTTGTGCTTTGCAGAAACAGAAAGGCAGAGTTGAAATTATTTGGGTGCTTAATGTAAATGTTGACCTGATACATTGGTTTGAGATGGAAACATTTACATTTACTGTAAAGATTAAAAGAAATAACATAACTTGACCGATGAAATAAATGCATGGTCAAATTCTGCGTGTATAAATGTATGTGTATAAACCCTACACTGTCTATGGTATAAACGATAACGTCACTGCTGTATATAGGCCTAGATGATGTTATGTTGAGTGTTGATAGAGCAACTATAATGTTAACATAGCCTAGCACCGATAGATCTGAACCCCATTCAAAAAACAAGCATTTTGAAAGTTGCTTGTCGTCTTGCGCACAGACCTGACAAAGCATGAATTTAGACTTTTTACAAATCTGTATCATTATGTCATTATTTCAGCATCCTCTTTTATCTGTTTACTGCAATTAAATCACAACAGAATCAGTTTATTTTGGGTTCATACCGCCGTAGTAAACCAGACGACGTGTGGCTTGCCTCCGGATGATGTTATGAGCCCAGACACAACGGCATTGGATGAAACATTGTTGGTATCTAAGTGTGGGCTCCTTGGTTCTTCAACCTTCCCCATTTGACCTTTGCTTATGTGTCTGTTTCACGTGTCTGCCTTTTTCCCATGTTTTTTCCGCTACATTAGCAACTACACCATTGAGAGCACACACACACACACACACACACACACCGCTCCACCATCTCCCAACTGGAGGTGAGCTCAGGTCTCTGGGGATCTTTTTATTTTCCAGCACACGCAGCAGATCCGTCCAGCTCCAATTAGCTCATTATCTACGCTAACAACTTCACCAACAACCTATGCACTGGTTGACTGACTGAGTGACGTGCAGCCAAGCTCTTGTTTTTATACTGAATGCTGAGCGGAGGCTGCAAGAAAACCTCACAGTGGAGCAGCTGGCTTCTTTAGTACTTGGCTTTATGAATGAGTCTCATACACCTGTATCAGCCAATGAAGTTAGGAAATGAAAATATAAAAAAGAATAATTGGTAAAGTCATTCACAGTATGAAGCAAAATGACAAACTTTTTCTGGTTCCAGCTTCGCACATTGGTTGCTTTTCTGTTTTTTATGAGGTGTTTTATGAAATTGCTGCTATAAATACCTGTTGAGTTCAGGTTTGGTGTCGGACAAAAACAGTTTAAAGATGTCTAGTCTGGTAAGATATAAATGTTTCACTCTTTTGTTCTCTCATTTTATAGACAAGACAATTAGTTGATGAATCAGAATCAGTTTTATTCGTAAAGCACATACAGACATGGAATTTGAGTCCGGTTTTATGCATCTCTTATAAACCGTACCTTATGCATTTACTTACACAGCATAGAAATAACAGCTATGAACAAGGACAATAAAGTTGGACAAATTAAAGAAGAGGAATAGGCAGTACTGTTATGAACACAAGTAATGAAAAAAAGTGTATATATAAATATTAGGGCTGTCAATTGATTAAAATATTTAATATACGTAAATCCAAAGATGATGAAGAAATATAAAAATAACCAACTGATTTATCTATTAGAAATGTATTTTCCTCTTTTGGTTGAGTTTGTTCTCTACCATGTCCATTATCAACTTGCCAAATTCCATACTTCCCCAGTTCATTCTATAAAACAAAAGTCCAGGTGCAGGCATGGCACTTTGTTTGTTGTGTCCTTGAAATTCATTAAAACCTGTCACAATGTATTAAGCATCAAATGCTCTGTGGTGGTAAGATAATTTGGAAACAGGCTAAATGACAGAAATTAAATTCTGGCTTTTAGAATACTGCAGGAAACCTGGTAATGAGTTCACATTTTAGCACTTCCGGTTCCCTCGTTTTTGAATGAGTTTGTAGTTAGATGCCTGAAATAAGGTTTGTGATTAACACAAGTTTAAGAGATTTTAATGTTTTGTTCTATGACATAAAGTACATCAATAAATGCCACACTCGTGAACTTTGAAGCTTTTATTTATCTTAAAAAAGGCGGTTGCTAACAAGTGGCTAAATGAGACTACTAAACGTCATCACGCCGACTCGTCCGCCTTTAGCTTAGAGGTGGCGACTTGAAGTCATTCGACCGCGGTGTGGTTCGTTTATAGCTTAACGTTATTTTTTTTCTTCTGGCGATTGCATTTTGCACTTCGAAAATCATAAGTGGTTTTCATTTGTGGAGATTATCTTGCTTAACAAAACGCAGTAAAAGTATCATACACCCATAGAAAAGCCCAAGTTCCTTTTTGTCAAAGGAACCAGGGAGATGCTAACATCCTGGATGGCGTCAAATATACGTCATCCCTGCAGCACTCTATTATACATACACAAAAATGTGCAAAGATTATATCGATACAGCTTCAGTTTGGTTTCAGTTTTTGTCTCTATATTCACGTGGGGGCAATTTCTGCCTTTGTGCAATGTAAACTTGATACCCAGTTTTCAGAGCTGTACTCCCCTCGACCTGTAAATAAATCGTCAAACCGTTGGTAACGAATCAGAAACAGTTTAAATGTTTGGGCTTTTAAATAATACAAGACTTTTCACTATGCAGAGCCTGAAATGGTGACACTGACACTGATCCTTACATGAGCACTACTGTCGGCCCGTAGAAGGTTCGCCACCCCCTTAGTGAGCCGTCCTGGAGCGGCGGCTGGTGTGAATGCACCGCTCCGATGATGGGATGTGACAGCAGATCCCCGAGCAAAGGCTGAAATGTCCACACACATCTTTGCCCCTGTCATACACACAAGATCAGTCAGCTGGATTGCTGCTTTTGTGCATGCTCATGTCTCTGTGTGGGTGTCTGCGTGTGCCTTACTAAATGCTTGATGTTATACGAATTAAATGAACTTGACATGCATATTATGCTCACTAATACCACGATAATCCGCAAACAGTTGACAAGGAAACTTCCGTTGCCAACAAGCCCGTTAATCGTTAAGTCGATTGAAAGAACGTGAATTTAATCTCAGCAATTCTGATAAAAGAATAATTGTTTAAGTCATTTATGAAGCAAAATGACAAACTGTTTCTGGTTCCAGCTTCGCTCATTGGTTGCTTGTCTGTGTTTTTTGTAAATTTTGTAAATCGCTGCTCTAAATACCTGTTGAGTTCAGGGTTGGTGTCGGACAAAAACATGTCTAGTCTGGTAAAATATACATTTTTCACTCTCTTTTTTTCTCTCATTTTATAGACAAGACAATTAATTGATGTATCAGAATCAGTTTTATTCGTCAAATACATACAGATGTGGAATTTGAGTCCGGTTTTATGCATCTCTTTCAATATACTTACACAGCATAGAAATAACAGCTATGAACAAGGACAACACAGTTGGACAAATAAAGAAGAGGAATAGACAGTACTGTTATGAACACAAGTAGTGAATAAATCGGTGTATATATAGATATTAGGGCTGCAATTGATTTAAAATATGGAATCTTAATAAATTGCACATTTACTATCTGTTCTAAATGTACCTTAAAGGGAGATTTGTCAAGTATTTAATACTCTTATTAACATGGGAGTGGGCAAATATGATGCTTTATCCAAACGTATGTATATATTTATGATTGGAAATCAATTAACAACACAAAACAATGATAGATATTGTCCAGAAACCCTCACAGTTGCCCAACAAGCTAGTATGATTCATTAACGCAAGTTGCGTTCATACGTTAAAGAAATTAGTGTCATTAAAACAAATTTATCTTAAAAACTTATATTAAAAAATAAAAATATTAATGTAAAAGCAGCAATGACCAACAATAAAATAAAATAAACTGGAAAAAATGATAAACCAATTGATTAATAATGCCGATCCCAGCATGATGGTGTACAATTATAAAGGCAGGTATCCATTTTAATATACTGTATAAGAAGTTAGTAAGAAGTGTTGCACATCATTTTTATTGTGTTTGAAACATACTGTAGAAAACATGGATGTAGCATCTGTGATGTCCCAGATGATCTGGGAGGTTTTGAAGTCTGGATTTGCGATCATCACTTGCTGCCATCTTGGCAGTTACTGAAGCCAGAAAATCCAAATTTTGGCAAAAAGGAGGGAGCCGTGATTGAGCTGAGGGGGACGAGCAAGTGGCAACCACGATAGCTGAGTACCATAGGCTGAGAGACCTATCAATCAAGCAAACACACTCTGAAGCATGCCTTCCTTTAAATGTTAATCTCTTTATGAAAGAGATTTTTCAGTTTCCATCCACCTAGACACGTTAGTAGAACTGGATTTCACAACTGACATAATGTCCTGAGTAAAAATAAATACATTATCAACGAATAAATATATTTCAAATCAGAAATTTAACTAAAATATCTCAACAGTTGGCTAAATTGCTATGAGACTTTGTACAGACATTCATG
>CAKAOI010027316.1:14292-32481 GCA_916701655.1 Sebastiscus albofasciatus | reverse complement strand
CAACAGAGCACTGTTTTCACTTTGTGCTACATTCCCGCTAATTAGCAAATATTTGCAGCAAAATAAAACTTAAAATAAGGTTCTTGTTCACCTGAATTCAGTGTATTTTCTTTTTGCCTCTCTGCCCTCTGTAATACAACCCTGCAGCCCTTCTTCACGGTGAATGAAGAATCAAAAAACAGAAAAGTCTTGATGAATTGAAGAAAATGGGGGCCTCATTTAATAATGAATTAAATTAATGAAATTAACTTTTAGCTCAGTGGGTCGTCCTTTAACCACAAGGTTGGCGTTTCAATCCCCAGCTCTTACTTTCTACAAGTCGAAGTGTCCTTGAGCGAGACACTGAACCCCAAGTAGCTCCTCGGGCGCTTCACGGCAGCTCACTGCTTCTAAATGCTCAGGATGGGTTAAATGCAGAGGTCAAACATGTAAGTACCTGTATGTATATGACAAAGTATTTAAAAAACGTTTAAAGTTTTAAACAGTAAGGTTTTAGTGAAGATGCATGTGTTTTGGAAGTAGTGAGCATCTGACTGGATAAATGAGATTATACTGCACTGCAAGTAGTGTTGCAGTTTGTAAACAGATGTTTTGACATAGTTTTGCTGTCGTTAAATGTGGCTCCCATTTACTACTTTTCGCCAGTTTTTGTGAACCGCGGAGGCATGAGAGAAAAACTAAGTTCTCTTCGTGAATTCAAGGTAACACGGGATGAGTAATTAATATACAAATGGTCATTTATTCCTTTAATCTGGTGATGCCAACCTAATTTTGTCTACTTCAAATAAGATTTTAAGATTAATTTCCCCGACTAAGGCTTGCTCTCCAAATCATATTGCTGTCTATAAACTCTGGATATTCACTTGATAACACCGATATATTCCATCATGGAAACACAAATTAAATTGTTTATATATTCAAAACCGTATGCATGTGTGGGTACCACAACAAAAGCACCACTTTCATACATCTGTCCAGTATTCAACATAGAAACTCAGACTTTTGCACTACGCTACTGACAGACAGCTCTCTGCAGTTAGAGGAATCTATCCTGTCCTGTCAGTTGCAGAGATATTATGTTTGCTCACATTCTTATCATTGTTTTTTCCTGTTCTTGCTTACAATCTACCTTCTGCTTCTCACAGCTTCGGTTTGATTACTGATACTGTGTCCATCTCCTTGTAGAGAACCTATAAGTCAGGTTTGTTGTTGAGACTTTCATCTACAAACAGGAACAATAAATGCAACGTTCAACATTCAGACAAAGAGATCAAGCTGCTTCTAGCCAGTCCTGATTGACAGTTGTGAGGCAACTCACAGAGAGGTCGGTAGTCACTGCTGAAGAATGTGACCTGACCAGACCCTGCATCAAAATTATCCTCTTTTCTGTCCCGACCAGTTTACCATTCTGAGATGACGCTAGTCTCCCCGAGGCCGCAATAAACTGCAAAAACAGTATTTAGAGGAACACAACAGGGCAACTCGACTTCACAACCTTTACAGCTTCTTGCTCAAGCAACATGACTGAAACCACAGACCACATTTTTAGTCTCATTCTTTTTAGGATGTTGAGCAGAACTAGAGCTGCAATTGAGGATTATACACATAGCAGAATATTGTTTCTTTTTTTATCATTAAAGCCAAAAAAAATCAAAGCATGAAAACAGGTTAAAAGTATAGTTAGCAGGATGCCACACGGTACAAGATTATCTACCAATGGGCTTCTACTTTATTTGATATGTCTCACACACCCAAAACCAGTGCAACCAGACTGCCGTAGTAATCCACTAATCATTTTCTAAATATTGTGTTTTACATTTAGAACTAAAATATAATATAATAGCCGAAGCTCTACTCCATCTTTGACAGAAGCTTCCCAAAGCACCAGCTGCCATTAATCAGCTCTATCTGGGTTTACATAGCACACATGCTATTTGATCTTTCTTTCTATCTATACTGTATAAGGGACGTAGGGATGTAATGTTTTATACTTCTGTTGAATATAATCCAATCAATCTTATTTCCATATATGTATTTTGTATATACAGTACCCTTTGTTAACACCTTATTTTGAAAAAACGGACACAGTCACACGTTCACACTTCTCTAAGGTGGTCTCTAGCTCTCCCGTCAGCTCCGTTCTCTTTATCCATCCATGGTCAGCTCCATCGGGGCTGTTTGAATGCATTTAACATAAATGTCAGTATGTGGGTGCTATACAGTTGTAGCGTCAGCCCATTTGACCACAGAGACGAGAGCGACTGCTGGCTCAACCGCAACGTTACCGCGATACGATAACGTTTCCTGTCTGTGACAGAGTTAGCATGCAGCTTTAGCCGTGATGTCTAGCTCTGCTTTTCCTGTCAATGTGTGAAACCCAAAGTGTTTCCATCCTTTACTGGATGTGTAGTGTTAACCACGCTGGATTTAACATGTGAGGGTGCAGGTCGTATCCACGCAGACCTTCCGCCATTTTCTACTTTCTCGTTTCAGCTCGCTGCGATTAGTTTTGGTTGACGGATACGGAACGGATATGACGTCACGTTACTCAGACTACAACAATAAAAGCGGTAACTTCCTTCTACCTCCACATAGACTCAAATGAAGCAAATATATCGAATCTGGCATTAAAAATCTATTTCAAAATCCTAAAAAAATAAATGCGATACATAGATGAATCAACTTGTTTTCCCAACCCTATCATTCAAGATAAACTGGAGGAGAAGTGCCGAGTCAAAGTGAAAAAACATTGGCCCTGCTCCTTCGTACACGCCCTTCAACAAATATGTCTTTTAATTTTGGTCCGCTTTAATTTGTGCACTGTGAAACCGAACCAGACTAAATAGAAAACAAACCAAAAGTATCAATTTCACTCTGATTTGGACTAGACAAACGGACTATAGCTTGTGAAAGTGCCCTAAAAGTTCTGGCCTATATGGAGATACTGTATCACTGCAGCAGACAGAGTATAATGAGGCATTCCTCACCTTTTGACTGCAGCATTATTGACAGAAAACAAGTGAAGTTTCCAAGCAGAGGAAGAAGCTAAATGCCAGCATGAAAAGACTTGAAATATCCACTTTCAGAAATAATCGGCAAAAGAAAAACAAAGAGATTAATCCAACACCCTGTTCCATTCCCACACTACTTAAGCCTGTATTTTCAGTAAAATCTAAAGCACACCGCACACTGACTACTGACTAAACCAGTGTGACGTACCTTAAGGCCATAGAGCAAGGGCTGGAACTGGAAAGAGAAAGGAGGGTCCACGAGTTCACTGCATAAGAATCTGAAACAGGGAGCACAGAAAGCACAAATTCAACAACAAAGCAGCACACTGATAAGAGACAAAAAAGTACAAAATATGCAGCATTTTAACCCGAAATGTAAGATAACAAAACATTAACACATTAGCAGAAATATAATCAGCTGCCGTGAGAATATATCTTTCATAATTGCACATTTTTTATCTGTTCAAAATGTACCTTAAATGGAGATTTGTCAAATATTTAATACTCTTATCAACATGGGGGTGGGCAAATACGCTGCTTTATGCAAATCTATGTCTATATTTATTATTGCAAATCAATTAACAACACGAAACAATGACAAATATTGTCCAGAAACTCTCACAGGTACTGCATTTAGCATAAAAAATATGCTCAAATCATAACATAACAGGCAACAACAGCTGTCAGTGTGTTAGTGTACTGACTTGACTATGACTTGCCCCAAACTGTGTAACATTTGCAGCTTCCTTCCTGTTTGTTTACATAATTCTTTCCCAATTCATACTGCAGCAGATCTGTAGAAATAATCTGTCGGTATGAGGTGCATTTACTAGCTACACCAGAGCTTTACATATAAACCTTTTTAAACATATTTATGTGGAATTAAAGTACATGTTTACAGAGTAAGTTATGCGTATTTGCAAATCGCCCTGTAGTTTTGTGGATGTGACTTTATGCAACACAAATACAAAAATACATGTCTGTGGATAATGAAATATTTGTGGGTCATGGGACACATTTGTGGTTTTTCTTCTGTGGATTACAACTTTTAAAGTCCAATAAAAACCTCCATAAAGGGTTCCCTTTGAAAACGGCCATGGCCTGTTTTCCTTGGCAAAGTTTTTGCGCAAGTTTGGAGCGTTATTTACAAGCACTCGACGAGCTAGCATGACATTGTTGGTACCAATGGATTCCTTAGGTATTCTAGTTTCAAATGATACCAGTACCTTTGCTCTAGCTTTAAAACTGAGCCCGCTACAACCTAAAAATCGCAAGTTGCATTAAAGAAATTAGTGGCGTTAAAACAAATTTGCGTTAACGCGTTATTATCGCGTTAATTTAGACAGCTCTAGTTGTGTAATGTTTTGGAAATCAGCTGTTGGTCATCATCTCTGTGACCTTCATAAAGCTAACTTTCTATAGTCTCTTCCTCATCCCATTGCCAGTTTTTCCTCACCAAGATTTAGCGTAAGCTTGGAGCGTTATTTACAAGCGCTCGATGAGCTAGTGTGACATTGTTGGTACCAATGGATGCCTTAAGTTTTCTAGTTTCATATGCCAGCATCTTCTTTAAAACTGAGCCGCTACAATGTTAAACAAATTTGAGTTATTATAGCGTTAACTTTGACAGCCTTAATTTCAATACTTCTGTCTTGGAACAAGACGGCTACACCCTAAAAATCGTAAATTGCATTAATGCGTTAAAGAAATGAGTGGCGTGAAAACTAATTTGTGTTAACGCATTAACTTTGACGGCCCTAGAAATTAGCATATTAATTATTGAGTTATGGTCACAGTGACCTTGACCTTTGACTACCAAAATCTGATCAGTTCATCGCTGAGTCCAAGTGGACGTTTCTGCCAGATTTGACTAAATTTCCTCCAGGCATTCCTGAGATATTGCATTATCTTCACTCTAACTTTAAAGCCTGCTGCAACCTAAAAATCTGAAGTTGTGGTAATGCGTTAAAGAAATTAGTGACCTTAAAACAAATTTGCATTATTATCGCGTTAACTTTGACAGCCCTACTTTCAGTTCCAATACTTCCTTTCTCGTTGACACAGGAAATAATGTCTTTAAATGTCAGTCTGTGTGGCTTATTTCAGTCACTGCAACATTCAAGACATTTCTACATTTACTTCATTTGTGACACAGAACAACATCCTGTATAACAACAGGGCTGTAAAGGCGGAGAGTGACAGGTCGACTGTTGGCTCCGGCCTGGTTTGCTCTGTACTGGGACAGGATTAAAACCACCTCCTGAGCAGAGTAATAATCTGAAGATTACCCACTGCATCCAAGAGGCAGTTACATAAGAGATCAGAGCCTCCAAAACTGTACTTTCCCTTCAGTTTATCATCACAGCGGCTGAAAAGGGGCTCCTTTTATAGTCAGGTAATCTCACATCCAGCAGCCATACAATCATTGTTACTGTCTGTCTCAGAGCAGAATGCAGCATATTCATAACTTTTACGGAACATAAATATAATCCAGGGATCGTAAAAAAGAAACTTTTAACCGTTATCTAAGTGCAGTCAAACAAAGGAAGGAAGGAAGAAGAAGCCACTGAGTCACACAGCAGCCAGACAGAGAAGTTGAAGTGTGAGAACTTCCACTCACACTAAGGAGAGATGGTGAGAACAGGTCAACGTAGATATCAAGTCAAAACAAAACTAAACTAAACAAAAACCTCAGCGCCAGCCCTAAAGTCATGTCATGGCGACATACCGTCTGTCACACATACCTTATCCCCAACCCACCACAAACACAGAAAGAATCATTCTCAGATGCAATCACTCATTTCTCACGCTGACAGACCTGTGAATAATACATCTGGCTTCCTGTTCCAACTCAGCGACTCCAAAAAAAAAAAAAAAGTGTGACCACAACAGAAGGGTAAGCCAAACCCTGTGCACGTCCTGAATGCAGTAGCAAACACAGCCTCAGACTAAGCTCCTGCTCTATATTTAGGCTCTCAAAACACATGCATTTCTTTGGTAGTGTGCTAAAACATATCCCAAACAACAAATCAATGCATTTACAGATCTGCAGGAGACTAGACACTGTGCATTTTGGTGCAACTGCAACACGCAGGAAGGGCTAAAGGTCAGCGGAGGATCTGATCAATGGTTAACTTGACTTCATCTAATATCAGCCTGCAGTTTTCTGAGTCCAGCAGCACACGGCAAGGATGCTGCAAATAGGAGGCTGATGCAGGAAATAAGAGCCCTCACATAGCGTCTCATTTCGCTGTGTTCCTTTCAGCTTTCTGCCACATATCTATTTCCAGTTTCCTTCAAGTTCACCTTATATTTCACCACCATTAACATTTAGAAAACTCAACACTGTCTAACGTATTTGCTGTACTTGTCCTGAAGAATTTGGAATAGCTTGTAGTCAGTTACAGTAAATTGGACAAAAGGGGGGATAGCCTAAATCTGGCTCCCTCCAACACTAAATGACAGGCCTGGCCCGGTTGTAATCACTACCTCTTGAGCGGAAACATTACCGGCTTCTTCCGACTGGGATGGGATAAACAAAACACCTTTTTTGCATGTTTTGACAGATATTCCTCGTATCTTTATCTCGCTCCGGGTGACGTGTATATTAGCCAGAACATACGAAGCATTGTTGTACCGTCCGTCGGTGCATCTAAACATGGCAGAAAACGCTGGAAACTCAGCTGAGGCCGTCTTGAGGGCAAAGACAGGGTGGTTTCTTTGGCGAAGGCAGACCCAAACATCAATTATGCTTCAAAACCTCTCTCCCAAAGCCAAGGATAATCTTCCTCAGCAGGGCTCAATTATAGGTTATTTCTAGCTAGACTCAGTCCTCATTGTGTGCTACATTACGCCAAGTCTTTCAATTGAATCAATGAAAAGAATGCCTAACCCGTGTAAATCAGAGTTAGCAATGTTGTGCTTTTCAATGAGATGAGGAAGAGACTATAGAAAGTTAACTTTATGAAGGTCAGAGAGATGGTGACCAACTGCTGATTTCCAAAACACTACACAACTAGGGCTGTTAAAGTTAATGTGATAATAACGTGTTAACACAAATTCATTTTAACGCCACTAATTACTTTTAACGCAACTTGTGATTTTTAGGTTGTAGCGGGCTCAGATTTAGCGCTAGAGTGAAGACACTGGTATCATATGAAACTACAAAACCTCAGGAGTCCATTGGTACAAAGGACGCCAAATAACGCTCCAAACTGGCATTTTCCAAGGGGTCCCTTGACCTCTGACCTCAAGATATGTGAAGGAAAATGGGTTCTGTGGGTACCCACGAGTCTCCCCTTTACAGACATGCCCACTTGGGGGCAAGTCATAGTCAAGTCAGCACATTGAAACACTGACAGCTGTTGTTGCCTGTTGGGCTGCAGTTTGCCATGTTATGATTGGAGCATATTGTTTTATGCTAAATGCAGTACCTGTGAGGGTTTCTGGACAATATCTGTCATTGTTTTGCGTTGTTAATTGATTTTCAATAATAAATATATACATACATTTACATAACGCAGCATATTTGCCCACTTCCATATTGATAAGATATAAATACTCGACAGATGTCCCTTTAAGGTACATTTTGAACAGATAAAAAATTAGCGATTAATCATGATTAACTATGTACTATGTACTCTGTATGATATCAATCTTAAACAGTCTAGAGATACAATTTGCGTTGGGTTCAATGCTCAGTGCAGGACAATGTGACCATAGAGATGGGTGCTAGCATAGATGATTGGGGACATTATTTCATTGAAGAGCAACATTTTCAGCCAAATTTATGTGCAATTCCTCAAACTATTTGTTCAGTTGTCCAGTTAATAATTTAGCCGTGTGCAAATGCAAAAACACACACACCTTGATCAAACTGGTCAGTCTCGGTTTAGATAAGAGGTCATCTATTAAACTGGCCAAATAAGTGAAAGCTCATCTGACATGGAGGAGACCTAAGATATTTTTGGAGACCAGGGTTTCCTAGAGACCATTTCACAGTTCTAAATGTGAAATGGAAATGGAAATTCCAAATGTGACCCAATTTATTTCCTGTTGCAGTGTATGTGAATGACTTAAGCTGACAGGAAGTAAACATGGACTCAAGCTGTTACCTAGCGACGCAATTCATTCTCGTATGGAACCAGGTTAACCGGTGTGGTGCGGGGTCAAGGGGCGTAGAAAAAGCAGGTGCTGAACCAGCCAAAATATTTTTGCAATGCATTCGCAAGTTTCAAGCCCATTTAAAGAAAGACTCTGTATGTTTGCTTACACGAAATGATGACACAGAAGTCAGTAGAACCAATGCATAGGTTAGGAATAGGAAAGAAAATTCAAATGACTAAAGAAAAAAGCTGCTAGTATGCAAACTGCTGGTAATATGACTCCAAAAAACTGTATCGATTGATCACTGCTGCAGAGTCAAGACCCCAAAAACAACCCAGATAGATGTTAGATGACAAACTGAATTAAGAAATTGAGTTGTTATTTTAGTATTACATAATATTTTTGTAGTCACCGCTGAAACGCTGAGTTAACAGTTAATCCTTGCAGGGGGCAGCTTAGCGAGGGGCCACTGTGGGGGCGTTTTTTACAGAGAGCATGGTTTTTCATCCCCATGCTCTTCAATGCCATTAATGTCTTACCAGATTACCAAACACACTAATTCACTGGAATTATGACCCAAATAGATAGCTATCTGCAATCTAGGGGGATTCCCCTCTAGTTTGTGCATGCACAAGAATACACAACCCATCTGTACTGCCATCAGAAGCTTATCCTGGCCGGGGCGAAGAAGGGGGGGATCAGCCAGTTGCAAAGACAGATGCCGGGGCGAGCACAACCTTGTTAGGTCTTGTGTATAAACTACTGCAGTGGCCATCTGACATGGAACACTGCAGCAGAATCAAACACTGTTAGATGAGCAAAAATGTAAATGCAAATATGCACTACAAACGTCTCATTACTCAGAACATAGTCCACCCTCATGTGGGCCCATGAGTGAACACAAAATGACTTTTCTTCCGTCTGAAATAGCTTGGCCATCTCCACCTCCAGCCACACAGCAGACTGACCAGATTCCTCTCTGTCTGTATCCAACTGCAATGTGTCTCTACAGAGAACGAACAAATGCTTCATTGTGTGTCTGATGCACTCCAAACAAGGAGGATGAAGTCCTCAGAGGAATGTTAGCTAGATGCAAAGCTGACAGTTCTCCCACTGTTGTGCCAAATGCATAAGAACTGCCACCATGCTCGGGCATGTTATGGCTTCAAACACACAATATTAGACTGTAATCAGGTCATTAAATAGGCATTATCGGTCGCTATAAGCACACTAGATGTGAGTCATTAGGGGCTTACTACGCCTACTACTGTGCGTTATAAAAGTGAAAGTGAAACTTAAAAGCAACACATTCTAACGTGTTGTAAAACTGAATGAAACATAGCAACACAAATAAAAAGGCATCTACAACTTCTTAAGATTTAGGCAACAAATACAGTTAGATTTAGGCAATACAACTACAACTTATTTGGGTTTAGGCAACAAAACTAAAACCTCTTTAGGTTTAGGCAACAAAAACAGTTAGGTTTAGGCATTAAAATTACAGCATCTCTGGGGTTTAGGCAAAAAGAAAACCTGAGTTATATTTATGGAAAAACATTGTGTTTTGGGTTAAAATAACTACAAACACAACTACACAATGTTGGTTTCACATGGGATACGAACTCCTGTCTCCGAACTCCTGTCTCCGAACTCCTGTCTCCGAACTCCTGTCTCCTTGGTGATAACCGGGTGTTTTATGTCCCATCCATCTTCACCAACCTCCACCCCTTATGGCGTTTCACACTGTCAATACTGCAGCGCCTGACTTCCGCTACTGCTCCTGTCATAATTACTACGGTCGCTGTCATATTCTTTTGCACCTTCTTTCAGTGATCTACCATGTGAATAAATGATAAAAACCTACTAGTGGATGTAGTAGGCCCCTACTGACCCACATCTATGGCTCTTACTATGACTAATAAGTCCTATTTTATCGCCTGACAACAGTCTAATCAGCTGATATTTCAGTGTGACCTCAAACAAACACAAGTGTTCTCTTAGGTATATTCAACTGTTTTAAGTCCCAGATAAATCTAGTGCATTTAAAACAACACTAGGTTTACTGAGTTAACTATGTGTAAACATACAGTGTTTGACGGTTTAGTTGTCTGACATTAAATTGTATTTACCACCGAGACAAAACTATGACCAAAAAGAGAACTAGACCTCCACCTCTTATGGAGAGTCATACTGTCAATACTGCAGCGCCTGACTTCCTCTACTCCTCCCGTCATAATTACTACGGTCGCTGTTGTGTTCTTTTATACCATGTGACTAGATGATAAAACCTACTAGTGGGTGTAGTAGGCCCCTACTGACCCACATCTATGGGGCGTATAACCCCTATTTAACAGCCTGATAACAGTCTAATCGGTGTGACCTCACATAAACAAAAGTGTTCTCTTATATGTGAACCAGCTTTATTCCATATTAATATAATATATATATATATATATAATAATTAATATTATAATATTAACACTAGGTTCTACTAGGAGTTAACTGTGTGTGTGGTTATTTTGATTCTGTGGATAAACATATAGTATTTAGTTGATGGTTTAGTTTTCTGACATTAATAGTATTTACCACCAAGACAAAACTATGACCAAAAAGAGAACTAGCCACATTGATAAAATGGCTAACCTATTAATGAAATGTTAGCTTTTAGTTAGCAACTAGCCTGGTGTTAATGTTGAGCAAACATTGTGTTTTGTGTTAAAATAACTACAAACACAACTACACATCATTGGTTTCACATGGGATACGAACTCCGGTCTACTAACTGCTGTCTCCTGGGTGATAACCGGGTGATAAAACCTACTAGTGGGTGTAGTGGGCCCCTACTGACCCACATCTATGGGGTTTATAGCAACTGATAACACCTATTTAATAGCCTGACAAAAGTCTAATCAGTGTGACCTCACACAAACAAAAGCGTTCTCTTATATATAAACCAGCTTTATTCCACTGTTTTATGTCCCACATAATAATAATGGTTCATATTGTGCTACACTTTGTTTAGCTCTTTTTTTTTTGCTATGTTAGCTGATGCATCTTGTTTTTTGCACTATCCCCTTTGCTGCTGTACACTACAAATTTCCCCACTGCTGGACTAATAAAGGAATATCTGATCTTAAATATTAAAAACAACACTAGGTTCTACTAGGAGTTAACTGTGTGTGGTTATTTTGATACTGTGGATAAACATACAATATTTAGTTGATGGTTTAGTTGTCTAACACTAATAGTATATAATATAGTGTCATGTTCTTTTAGACCATGTGACTAAATGATAAAACCTACCAGTGGGTGTAGTAGGCCCCTACTGACCCACATCTATGGGGCTTATAGCGACTGATAACACCTATTTAATAGCCTGACAACAGTCTAATTGGTGTGACCTCACACAAAACAGTGGACTAAAGCTTGCTTATATCTAGGAGAACACTTGTATGTCCCAGATAAATATTAAAAACAACACTAGGTTTACTGAGTTAACTATGTGTAAACATACAGTATTTGATGGTTTAGTTGTCTGACATTAAATAGTATTTACTGCCAAGACAAAACTATGACCAAAAAGAGAACTAGCCACTTTGATAAAAAGGACTAACCTACCATGTGAAAAGATGAGAAAACCTACCAGTGGGTGTAGTAGGCCCCTACTGACCCACTTCTATGGGGCTTAAAGCGACTGATAACACCTATTTAATATTAAAAACAACACTAGGTTCTACTAGGAGTTAACTGTGAGTGGTTATTTTGATACTGTGAATAAACATACAGTATTTGATGGTTTAGGTTTCTGACATTAATAATAGTATTTACCACCAAGACAAAACTATGACCAAAAAGAGAAGTAGCCACGTTGATAAAAAGGCTAACCTATTAAGGTAATGTTAGCTTTTAGTTAGCAACTAGCCTGGTGTTGATGTTGTATGCTAGCTAGCAGCAACTTGCTTTAAGTTAACGGTCAACAACATGCTAGCATGTTAGCAACAACCCGGCTAGCTCTCTGGCAGCGTTAAACGGTTTAACTTTGCACGGTAGCTGAAAGATTAACTCACACTGAGCAGGAGAGACTAACTCCTTCTTCTCTTCTGTTAGCAACATGCTACCACAGTCTGAAGCTAACTAACGGTTAAAGTTCATCACGGACGGTAACTAACATCAGACAGTAACTCGTCGTGTCCTCAGTTCTCTTCAGTATTAGTGGAGCTTTAATGTTACTCACAACTTTCCTGCTTCCTCTCCCTGTTAGTGGAGCTAGTAGGCAGCTAGCTGGAAGAAGCGTTCAGCGTCCTGGTTCTCCTCCAGTGGAAGGATTCACTAGTTAGTGATGAGATCTGATCTGATCTCTCCTCTCAGAGGTTCTGTGTTGAGGAGCTGAACGCTGTGGAGATGGGTGAGTCAGGAACGAGTCGGTTCAAAGAGCCGACTCTTTTAAGTGAACGATAAGAGCCGGCTCTTTTATTTTTTATTTTTTTAATTAAAGGGACTGTTTGTAACTTCTTACATGTATAAATCATTGCGGGTCGGTGTCTCATGCGCGCTCACGTGTGGCTACGCTGTTCAGACTCAAACTCCAACACAAACTACACAGAAGCACCAAAACCTCAAAGTTCTATCTAGTGAAGCCCGTCTTGCAAAACAGTGTTGGCCGCAGTCAGAGGACGCGGGGGAGACCGTAGCTTTGGTCTCCAGGGCCGGAGTCTCTGCTGTACTCTGCTCCTCTGCTCCTCTGCTTGCCTTCACTCACACACCGCGCTCGTTCTCTCTCTCTCTCTCTCCACTCTCATGTGCATGCGCACACACTCCACACTGCAGAAGAGTTAGTAGCACTGAGAATATCTAGAAAATGTACAGTGGACTTTTGTGCAGAAATAAATGCTGCAGCTCCTCCAGACCAACAGAGGTTTTCTGTGTTTTGTGAAGTGATGGGGCTCCGCAGAGAGAAACGTTATCTTCTCCGACCAAAACTCCGGTGTCTCCCCTGTTCCCTCCGGCCGCGGTCGGGAGGCTGAGGCAGGAAAAGCCAACACTAGGATCAGCATTGATTCATGGAGAGACCTTCGTCTGGTCAGCTAACATTACTGCCAAGCAGCTGAAATACTGGAAATAGAAACTTTCGTTGACTTAACGGCCACAGGTGTCGCTGTTAACAAGCATTTCTGATTCTTACAAACAGTCCCTTTAATTCAAGGCAGAATGATAGGATGATCCTCTACGTGCCACGGGCACTTCATGCACTGACTGTGACTGAATGTTGTGTTAATGACGTCCGTGCGACCAATCAGATGATGACAGACAAGGATAATACCGTCAAGCAGGGAGGGGTGGGGAGTGTGCGGCGCGCTGATGATCTACAGGTACAGAGCAGGAGGGAGAGGAGGAGAAAAAGAGAGAGAGGAGTGCGGTGCGCATATAGCAAACAAGATAAGTGACAGTCGGAAACGAAGCAGCATGTAAAATTACGGTATTCTGGAAATTATAAGGTTTAGTATAATTATATTGAATAATTTAAGTGATATATGTGCACACATACTAATCATAGTTCGCTAAATTTGGCTGAATTACAAAAGTCAGAAGTGGTAAAACGAAGAGCCGTTTGGGAGCCGAAAGAACCGGCTCTTCTTGGTGAGCTGAGCCAAATGATCTGATCACTAAAAAGAGACGAAATTCCCATCACTAATCAGAGCAGACGGTGGCCCGTTAGTCCCGCCTTCTTCATCCTGATTGGCTGAACTGGTCTCCGCCCACTTAAAAATACAGCTTTTTATTTCACCAAATACGTGGCAATCAGGAAAAAATGACCTGTTGATTGGATGACGTCTTGGATGACGTTCACATGGGTCCGCTTCTTATCTGAATCAGCGTACACCGCTCACAGTAAGGTGGGCGAGTACTCGGAGGAGTCGAGCTGCAGTGATTTGGTACATCAATATGTTTTGGTGATGGTACACCACACAGGGCTCAAAAAAGCTGACATTATAATAAATTAATTAGTTTAAAAAAGAATAACTAAATGAATAAATAATTATTTTATAATGTGTCATGATTTATTTATTTATTTTAATTAATTAATTTACTACGTAGTAGGAGGGTAAGAAAAGTTCTAAATTGTAGATGAAGAATTCCCTGTTTTTCATCGTAAACTCAAGACTTTTGTTTTTCACCACTTTTATCATGTTTAACAATGTAGTGTTTATTATGAAGGACTAAAGCTGCCATTATAATAAATAAATAAATTAATTAATAAATAAAGAAATAAAGAAAGAAATTTAGAAATAAAAGCCTTATTTATCAAATACATGTGCATACTTATTAATTTTCAATAATAAAGGCATTTATTTCTACATTTTTTCTTTATTATTTAATTAATGTATTAATTTATTTGAATAAATAAGGGGATTCATAAATAGGGAAATAAATAACAAATAGAAAAAAATGTAAACAGAATATTTTTTCGAAAATAATTAAGTATGAAAATAGATGAATGCAAAAATAAGCTATTAGTCAATAAATAAATACATTTTATATTTTTATTTTTCTATTTTTGTACATATTTATTTATCTTTAATTAACCTGCACATTTATTTGATAATAAGGCTTTTATTTCTGCATTTCTTTCTTTATTATTTAATTTTTATAACCTGGCTTTATCCAATATTCTGATTTCTGTTCTGGAATTGTAAAGCGTATAGTGAATATATATAGTATACAGTTGGAAATATTCATTTATTTTTCTCTATAATTTCACTTGAAACCGTTATGATGTTTTTTCACTAAAGTAATTTTAATTCACACAGGAGTATACAAAAATATACTTTAAGATGTGATTATTTCAAATAGAATATTTGTTTATTGAATTACAAGCCAACATGCTATATCGTAATATACATCGTTATCTATATGAAACCACCTACTCTATATCGGGTATAGAAGATTTTGGCGATATTGCCCAGCCTTAGTCAAGATAAGAAAATATGAGAATACATGGAATGATTGTAATTATTCATTTAAAAAAAAACTGTAGTGGCAATAACATTTCCTACATGTTTTATTCTGAATGGCTCTTTAGTTAATAAAGCAATACAGGCTTCATATTTATGGCAATATTTATTCTGTTTGGTTGTTGTTGCAAAAGAGAATATTGCAGCTGATAATGGATAGAATGACGTATGCTTAATCCCTTTGTTGTTCCCGATGAGAGACTTTGTACGCCTGTAAATAGAGTCCTACTTGGTTGGATGAAACTGGAAATACATTATAAAAGATCCATGACTGAAGGGATACTAGCTCCACCTCATGGCCATTTTGTGATTATGATATGCAGTTTATCAAAATATATAATTTGGACAGATATATGAAGAATTTAGGACATTTAAGAAACACAAAAGCTGCAACCGGCTGACAGTCAATCCGTCGGTGTTTCTGATGAGGCTGAAAAATATAATGGAAACACATAAACAGAGAATTCAGGTTACTTTAATATGAGTATTTACAAAACACACTAAACACAATAGAGGCCAGCACTCAAATGCTTTAGCATGCGTCTATATTTTTAAGATTAAGATTTGTAGTTTTTATAAGTTAGCACCTTGTTAACTTATCTAGACTGTGTGCACTAATCTGTTTTAATAGCTTCAGAGTTGTGCTCACTATATACTGTATAAGCTCATTTACCTTTAGCTCTTCACTTGTTCTGCAGGTGCATCTTGAGCCTTTTTCTTACATTCTTCACACACATGGTGGCAGGATCTGTTGGGAAAACATTCAGGTCAAGGATAGTTATTTTAATATATTATTTTTATGCAAACAGACATGTCGCTGCACAAATATGACGGATTGAACTGTAAAATGGCTTAAAAGTCATTTGACTGCTTTTGTGAACAAAAGATTTTTTTTAATGTGGAAACTAATAAACAAAGTGGGAAAAAGTAATATATTTTGTCAAATGCATATAAAAAAGGAAGCTGTACAAAGAATTGTATGTTAAAGTCGTATCTTCTTCAGATTATTACTCCTGCTCTTAACAGAATCTGTGCACATCAGTAACCGTTATTACTTCCACACAGCATCACATGTAGAAGATGAGCCTCTGCCATAACAAAATGAGAGTAAGTGATTTTTGCACATTTATGCACAAAACGAACACTTCAAAACTGCATAGCTCTTTTATTTATTGTAAGTTGCTTCTATTCTATATTTCTGTTTCTTGATTTTTGTACTGACTTTTCATTTTTATTTAATTATTCTCTCTTCTATTAGGTTTATGTTATACACCAGTACACCAAAACAAATTGAAAACCTACTTGGCAATAAGCCGGATTCTGATTTTCTACGGATCTTTGATTACGAGACTGTGAAACCTTTAAACTCAGCGTATTCCTCACCTGTGTCCACGACCAGACCAGGGTCCGAAACCTGGTCCACCCTCAAGGCCAACCTGCTGAAACTTCTTCCGACAGGTTCCAACATAAGATGCTTTCCCTATGGCAAAACCAAGGATCCCAGCAACTGAAGACATAAAATCACCCAGTTATGGACCAATGATTGCTGATAAAAGCACCAGAAATTCAGAAATACTGGACGGTACACACCTGCTAGTTTTGGGAAGGGACCAAAACGCTTCGATGATTTCCAAACGCCTGCATGGAAATAAACTTGAACTTAAACCATCCGGGGTATACTTACAACAATGATTGCTTTACATGTGTCATAATGATATGATAGAAGAAGAGGGTTTGGATGTTGTGTTTTACCATTGTAGATGAGACCACCAGTGACGGCCATGCTGCCCAGAGAGAAGGGAAGAGCTAAAGAAACAAACAGAACAAGGATGATTATTTGACTGATTAAACACTTTAATTTGCTCTCCGGGTTGAGACGCGTTCACTTCCTGTCATGCACCGATCCTGCCTTGCTTGACTTGAGTTTAATCTGACTGACCTTTGACCTGTGAAGTACTAAGACTCAACCATTCGTCCAACCTAATTTGAGCAAAAGGAAGGGACTGACGATCGCTGCCGTTTCATATATATATATATAACTGTATGATGAGAGATCACAAGCAGCAGCTGCATGGCTGGCGGTGAGTGGTAAGATGGGGATCGAGGCTTAAAACAATAAAGTGTTGACACATAAAACATGGATCATTTATTTCAGCCACAGTATTCTGCGTGCTGTTCACCGTGGCGTGTGAGCAACCTTCACCTTTATACTGGTATGACGGTGGCATTAAAGCTGTGTGGGGTGTGTCCGTATATCCTAAATCTCTTGTTTGTTTTGTTACACTTGCAGAGGAAAACGATAAAAGCACCACAAACAGACTGACAAACAGCTTCTATCCAAGAGCTGTAAGTTCATGGAGGACTAAAGCTGCCACTATAAATTAATAAATATGGAAATACAATAATAAAGAGAGAAATGTAGAAATAAGCCTCAATCATCAAATAAATGTAAAGGTTAATTTGAAAAATAATTATTTATTTAGAATTTATTAATTATTTATTCTGCATAAATTAAGACTACACAAACATAACAAAAAATAAATGAATAATATACAGTGCAGGAAGAGGCATAAAACCAACTGGGCTTATCTGAAGCCTCAACCTAGAGACACGATTAATATACAGAAATAATATGACTAGAAAAATAATAATAATAATATACAGAAATAGAAAAATAAATAAATATAATGTATTCATTTATTTGAAAGATTATTTATTTTTGCTTTCATTTATTTTAATATTTAATTATTTCCAATTTATTATTTTCCTTTTACATGTATTTCTGTTTTTATTTATTTCTCTATTTAATTTCCATAAATAAATAAATTTTATTTATTTTTTTGCATACTCATTTTCAAATCAACCTGCACATTTATTTGGTAATTGAGGCTTTCACTTCTACGTTTCTTTTTTTGTTATTTTATTTCTTTATTTATTGAGTCATTTATTTATTTATTTGTTTATTGGGTAATTTTTGTATTTATTTATTATAATGGCAGCCTTAGACCTCTTTAGAGTTGGGGGGGGGGGGGGGGGGGGGGGGGGGGGGGGGGGGGGGG
>CAKAOI010027316.1:0-14272 GCA_916701655.1 Sebastiscus albofasciatus | reverse complement strand
CAATTGCTAAAGACTGTAAAGGACAGACTGCTACTCACAAAAACGCACTTTAATCTTTATTATCATCTTGCACATCTTGCAGTGGTGCCCGCAGTCCACCATATATGATGCCACATAACCAACTGTCACTTTATCTCATTTTTATCGCTTGTCTAGTAAATATTTTGCCCTCATTTTTATTTGCTTTTATTAGCCATTACTTATTGACTTGAACCAACTTTACTTATGACTTGTTCTGCTTGAGCTGCTAAACAGCATTTCATTTTATTCTAAGCATCATGACAGTAAAGACCTATTCTATTCTACTTGTTGGAGCAGCTTTTTAGGGATTCAGTTTGGTGTACAGACTGACGTTTCTTCCATTTTTTCCTTGTTAATAGTTTTTCCTCATCTGCTGCGAAGGTCATTAAAGGACAGAGGGTGTCGTATCCTGTACAGATTGTAAAGCTCCCTGAGGCAAACTTGTGATTTGTGATTTTGGGCTATATAAATAAAAATGACTTGACTTGGGTGACACTCCGGACAGCCCCCGAAAAAAACTCCACATATGGGAGTGTTTTTGGGGGGGCCACAGATTGAGAAAAATGTAAACATGTGACATTGAGTGAACAAGGTGTTGATAGATGAGCCCTGCCCTACTGCTGCTTCTACTACAAAAGACCAAACTATACAGCCGGAAGAAGGCAGCGCAGCACGCAGCTTGATGTTTCACACCTCTAGTTTCTTTACAAATTTATTGTCTTGACTGTTTGCTACCCAGTGATTAGTGTGAATGTCTGGAGGAGAATACCTCTTTTCCAGAAGCTTTCCTCTTGACACTCTTTCCAAATCTTTCTCACATCGTCTCTGTGGACATGACGATCTCCCATGGCACACTGTAAAGACACACAGAACAGGTTAATCATAATCTGATGGCCATGATAGCCCACCTCGTCCAGTGTTGCCTCTCACCTTCCACTCTCCTTTCCCTGCAGCTGGACCAGTATCTGCACCAGTATCTGGACCAGTAACAGCTGCTGCAGCCTCCCCAGTCTTCATTGTTATAGTTTGTCCAGTTGTTTCAGAAGTCATGATTCAGGAGCTCAGGTTCTTCTTGGGATCAGAACTGCGTAACTTTGTCAGGCTGTTATACTTCCTCTCTCCCTGTGCCTTTAATCTAACTGGTTGTATTTGCTCCTCCCTGTGTTTTCAACTCCTCCCAATTAGAAAAAACACACTAGAGGCTCTGACCATTAAAGAAACAAATAAGATACTGGGTAAATACAACTCTTTTTAAAGGAAAACTGTGTCATGCATAGATGTTTTCCTATTTGTCACATGAGATGAAAGACACACATTAAAGTGTACAGTTTATGTTCACCTCTGTACACCTATCCACACCTACAGGACAGACACACCTTTATTTGGATTGTTTCTTTCATGCAGTTGATTATCAAGTATGGGCAGTGGAAAAAATAATATTTCACTCTTACATGTGCAAGTAAGCTTGTCCGTCATGAATAGCTTAATGTTTAACTGAAATTAAATAGAAGCAGCCATTCTTTCTGGTATAATAACCCTCTGAGTCTTATATCTGCAATCTCTGTCGCATCTTTTAAATTGCTTTTCTGTGATTTTATTCATGTTTTATGACATTTTAGTAGTTTTACTCTCTGGGTTTTTAAATGTTCAGTTTTTGGCTTTTAGTTCATTTCATTATCCTTGTGTTTTAAATGTGTTCTGTTTTTTATTGAAAATAAAGATTATTATATTGTAATGTAGGCGACACACAGGCCTAAAATCCACTCACGTAGGCTGACTGCAGTCTGTAATATTTGCCATAAACCCAAAGCAGTTATTCTACAAATACATAAGTATTTAATCTAATTTTACTGAATAACATTCAAACTAAAGTATGTTATAGACATTTAATCTTTATTATAGCCTATTTTGTTCAGCAGAGGAGAAAAGAGTACTGAAATATGTTACTTCATTAGAAACATACTCCTAGTAGCCAAAGGTCAGGGGCTGGTTTTGTTGGTTATTAGACTTTAGATCAAAGAATAGTTTATTACCACTGATAATAAAAATACAGTGATATCAGAGACAGTTTAATTCTGGCACCGATTCACGACCCCTTAGTCTTGTTTCACTGTGCAGAAATTCCACTATTAATTTGAACTATTGACTATTAATTAAAGCTTGTATGTCCAAACTATTCTGAGGAAGTACCCAGCACAGTAAACACTCAAAGTCCACCCACCCACCTCCCTACCTCCCTCTCTCCCTCCCTACCTACTACCTCCCTTCCTCCCTCCCTCCCTGTTTTCTACCTCCCTACCTACTATCTACCTCCCTCCCTCCCTACTACCTCCCTTCCTCCCTCCCTTCCTCCCTCCCTACCTACTACCTCCCTACCTTCCTCCCTCCCTCCTCCCTACTTACCTCCCTCCGTACCTACCTACCTACCTATCTATCTATCTATCTCCGCCCGGCTGAGCTGACATTAAACGAACCCCCCTCTAAACAGCAGCTCCCCCTGAGAGGAAGTCAACTTATAGACTGAACCAACCAATCAGATTCCATCGTGGGCTGGTTTCAGGCTTTGCACGAGGAAATTCCTGTGAGTGACATGCTCATAAAGCCCTTTCCACCAATCAGAGAGCGAGCTAACGGAGCCTGTTTGGGAATTCTAACCAATCAGATCAGAGCGTGGGAGGGGGTTTATTTCCATTTCCGCCTTCTCGTCACATGACACAATGAGCAGCCAATCAGCACTAAGCAAAGGCGGAGCCAGAAGAGACTGAGGTCCAATCACCGTCCAAGGGGCGTGGTTTACGCGGACAAGGCCCGCCTATTGGCCGGTCTCCGGACTTCCCTCAGACAGTTGTATGTTTCATAAAAATGCACTCTGATGCGGCAAGTAAGTAGTAACATTGTAGCGCCTTTAATGCATCAAATTGCAACATTTACGGACGCTTTGTTGCAAACAGACACATTGTGTCTCCAGCTCTACTTTCAGCTCGTGTTTCTGCAGGATTACAGATGGACGCATGAATTCTGTGCTATTTGCTGCTCTCCTTTGTATTTGCCTGTGCTTTTCTTGGGGGGCGACACAACAAAGGATGGATAGCTGCTGTTATTGCACTTGTTTTGCACATGCAGGAGGTTTTATTTAGCTTTTATGAGGTGTGTTATTTATGTGTTTGTGTGTGCAGCTTTTAGCAGCTGACTGCAGCCCGACATCAGTTAAATCCTGAAGCTTTTCGATGCTAATCTGTGCAGTTGTGATGTTTATATTCATCCATACTGGAGGAGGACCCCACTGTGCCTTTTAAAGCTCTAACTTATCATGAACGTAATGCCACTGCAAATAGGTCAATTTTCTTGGTCAACTGCGGACTATTACAGAGAATGAAAATTGTGACGCAGTTGTGTAAAACATGTTTGACTGCCTGCTGCTGCAGCAGAGCTGTCTGTCTGTGTGGCTTTGCGGCACCGACACCAGCTGCTGCAACAACTCACTGCTGCACAACGGTTGTGTGTGGCCAGCAGGCATAGGAGGTTAGATTTTATTAAGACTGTGTAAAATGCAATCAGTTGGGGTGAAATGTTGGGAGAGGGGTAGAGAGGGGGTCTGAGAGAAATAGTTGTTTTGTTAATGCATGGGAGTTGTAGTTTATTATCCAATCTGGAGCTTTGGTTTAAATGGCCTCTTTGGAGGAAATGGACTACAACACCCATGAACCCAACTCTCTAGATACTTTGTAAACTCTGTGCAAGTTGCGCGTCTGTACTGCTATTTTAGGTATGCAGCTAGTGCTATCTGCTCGGCTCTCTCTCTGTGTGTTTTTGGCCTCTAAAAGATATAAAATAATCGAGGTTTGATGACAGCTTCTGATCTGGTGATGCATAGAATAGATGACATTTGTGCGACGAGGTAGCATGCATGAACTAATCATGATCCGTGTTTAGAGGAATGCATTTAGAGTCACTCCCTGTGTGCGAGATTTTTTCTGTCGTTTTTCTGAGTAGAAATGACACTAAAGTAAGTTGAGCATTGCAGAGTCCATATTGATTATGATAGCTTCATGTTGGTGCTGCGATGATGATGATGATGATGATGATGTCACCTTTTTAGGAGCATATAAAGCTGTGTTGTGTCATGCTTGATGGTATCTTTATTTTTATTTTTTTTAGATTTACAGCTGAATTCCCACTTGACTACACTGGCCAGCATCCATAAGATCCACCACACCTTGCACAGGCTGGTAAATACAGATTTATCAGCTTGTGTATTTTATATATATATATATATATATAATGATGTGTGTCCTGCTCACAAGCATCTGTTTTGATAGAACCTGACAGAAGACGTTGGACAGGATAGCCACCCCTCAGGTAAATGGGTTTCATAGTCAATATAAAACACTGTCACTGCTGTCATTACTAGCCAGGACTGTAGTCAACTTAACAGAGTCCAAGAGCAGGTCCAGTTCACATACTCGCCAACCTCAAGACCTCAAAAATAGGAAGGATTTCCATATTAAAGCTGTTGAGAAATTAGAGTTTCAGAGACTTTGTTTCCTGCATTCAGGTGACGTTTAAAGAATAAATTATACAATAATATTAAGCATTTTTATGTTAGATAGGCCTACTATTACCCATCCATCCATCATCTGTAACTGCTTTTCCTAATCTAGGTCGCGGGGGCTAGATTGGGTGAAGGTGGGGTACATCCTGGACAGGTTGTCAGACTACCACAGGGCTGACACATAGAGACAGACAACCACACACATAGAGACAGACAACAACCACTCACATTCACACCTACGGGACATTTAGAATCAACAAGCCAGATTCAAACCTGTGACCTTCTTGCTGTGAGGCGGCAGTGCTAACCACTGGCCTACTTTTGATTTTACTTGTAATTCTCAGGAAAGAAAACTAAATACTTTGGGTCGGTCGTGAGCGTATTATACACTGATGAGCTATAACATAAGACCACTGACAGGTGAAGTGAATAACATTGATTATCTTGTTACCATGGCACCTGGCAGTGGGGGGGGATATATTAGACAGCAAGTGAACATCAGAACAAATGGGCCAGCATAAGGATGTGAGCGACTTTGACGAGGGCCAGATAGTGCTGGCTAGACGACTTGGTCAGAGCATCTCCAGAACTGCAGCTCTTGTGGGATGTTCCCGGTCTGCAGTGGTCAGGACCTACCAAAAGTGGTCCAAGGAAGGAAAACCGGTGAACCGGCGACAGGGCTTAGACCCGAGGCTCATTGATGCACGTGGGGAGCGAAAGCAGGCCCGTGTTGTCCGATCCAATAGAAGAGCTACTGGAGTTCAAACTGATGAAAACGTTAACGCTGGTTCCGACAGAAAGGTGTCAGAACACACAGTGAGGAGCAGTTTGTTGCGTACGGGGCTGCTCAGCTGCAGACTGGTCAGGGTGCCCGTACTGTCATAATGTTATGGCCGATCGGTGTGTATATATATGTATATATCTATGGTCACGAGCAGCTCTCTTCAGCCTGGCAACGACATTTGGTGTAGCTCTATTGTTGTCCGGGTGGAAACAATCAGGTTTATACACGCTGTACAGCGCCGAAGACAGGTTGAGATAAAAAAAAAGGATGAAAGGTGTGAAAAACGTCTGAGTCAAGACTGAGTCCAGAGTAAACAGAGTCCTGTTCAAGACCATAATACAACAACAGTGTCTTACCAATGTGAATATAGTGATTAAGGAGTTAGGATGGACAGAAATTATCTATCCATAAACAATATTCTCACAACAAGCTAATTGAGGCATAGAGTTTAGGTGTGAGGACCATCACAGGTTCCTACAGGTACATTAAGGAAGAGGCGGAGCGGAGGGCTGTTTATATAGCAGCCCGAGACTAAGAAAAGGGCAATACTTCAAAAAAAGGGGTCTTGAGAGCGTGACTGGACTCGAGCACTACAGCCCTGTTTCTAGGACAGTCATGTGTTAAGCTACTGCCAAAACGTTGTGTCTTTCTGCCGGCTCTTTTGAGAGTACAGGCGTGTTTAGGAAGAGAAACTATGCATCATGTATGTGTTGCTTATGAGTAGCCTCCTTTCATTCTGTGTTCCTACCAGCTTGTTGCTCTAGAGCCATGCCTCCGAGGAAAAAGAGGAGACCCTCGGCTGGAGATGACATGTCAGCCAAGAAAAGTCGCCAGGACAGGTGTGACATCCCTCTGTTAAAAGATATAAGAATAAATGTCTGTCAGTTATGCAGAAGCACTTGATTATTGTGGCTTATTAAAGAGGAATGTGTGCATGAAGCCATAATAGGAAAAGCCTTTTGACTGTGAACACAACTAGAGATGTTCCGATACCATTTTTTCCTTCCCGATACAGATTGAGATACCTGAACTTGCGATAAATGATACATGGGTCTTCATCGGGGTCGTTGTATTTTTGAAGGAGACTTACATTTTATTCTTCTTTGAGACCATATTCCTCCCATGCAATGATTGAATAAGCCTTCTGACTACTAATCAAATCCGTACTGTGTTTACAGAGTTACTGCTGAACGTGCGACTAAAACTTTCTTCTCGTCTGCAGCGTTTTCAGAAAACATGAAACATCACAAATCCGCGAGGAGGAGACGTTTTCCAGTAAAAGATGCTTGGAGTGGTTCTACGAATATGCAGGTGACGATTTTAAGATTTTAAAGTATTCCGCCAGCAATCACTCCACTCACATCATCACCACCATCATCATCATCATAATCATCATCATCATAATCATCATCATCATCATCATCATCATCATCATCCATTCTTGGTGTATCCACTGATCAATGACGTAAGATGAAATTAATGCTTCACACTTGTCTAAAATAGGTTGTGATGACGTGGTGGGTCCAGAGGGCATGGAGAAGTTCTGTGAGGACATCGGAGTGGAGCCAGAGAACGTAAGCAGGTTTCTTGAAGTTTGGTTTCATCTGTTTGGTCTCAAGTTTTTCTCGCTTTTTAACTGTTTTTCTACCTCTGACCGCCAGTCAAGCTAAGCAAGACGCCCTTTTGGCTGTTATGTGACGGGCATTTCTCATCATTTGATGTTTTTATGAAAACAAACATGAAAATCAATAATTAAAAATATGCAGCCCTAGTTTCACTTCAAGGTCACTACTTATTTACACTCCTTTATTTCTAGGGTTAGTGAGGTCAGTTGTTTTGTAATAAGTCATTTCATTTGATAGATTGATAATATAGATTGACATATCTTCCATCTGTAGCTATGAAGGTTGTTGTGTGTGCCCAGGTGGTGATGCTGGTTCTAGCTTGGAAGCTGGACGCCCAGAGTATGGGATACTTCACTCTGCAGGAGTGGCTGAGAGGCATGGGCTCGCTGCAGTACGTCAGTTTTTCTATTGTTGCATGCTGTTGTCAAGAATGACTGCTGCATGTGTCTCTAGTCGTGTGTTTCTAGAGTGCCTTTAGTGCTCAGTGGAGCAGCTACTAGTGAAGTGTAGAGTCTGTCTAAGGCACATTTCTGCTGTTGTCAGGTGCGACTCTACGGAGCGGCTGAGGAACTCGCTCGACTACCTGAGATCTGTCCTGAACGACAGCACCAGTTTTAAACTCATTTATAGATACGCCTTTGATTTCGCTCGGGTGAGTCAAGCTAAGTCTTTTTGTCTGCAAAGATGCTCACACACACAGCTTTCTGAAACAAACTGAGTTCAGTTCTTTTGAATTAGAGTTGTTCTGATATGATACCAGTTTCTGAAATGCCTCCAATAAAGCCTAAAATACTGTACAGGTATCGGCGAGTACGCGAGTCTATGCACCGATCTGATATCACGTTATCATATCAGTTATCAGCAAGAAGGGAGACAGCTCACTCGTTGGCTACTTCCATCATCAGCTCCGGGAAAAATCAATGCTAACGAGTGAGCCATCTCGCTTCTTTCTTTACTTTCTTTCTTTCTTTCTTTACTAAAATGTGGCTGCACTTTAACAATTTATTGAAGGAATTGTTATTTATTACTAGATTTTTATATTTAAGGTCAACAAAGCCCTGATGTCTGATGCCCGACTGTCAAACTGGATAATAAAAGAAAGTTCTATGGCATTTATTCTCTGTAGGTATGAAAGTAATACGAAAAATAATAATAGTTTTGTTTTAACGCGCTGGTATCGGATCGGTAATCGGTATCAGCTGAAAGGCAACTTCAGATTACTAAATTGTCCATAAGATTTGCATAAAATTTTAATTTGTCTATAGCACTGACATATAAGACAAAACACATCATACACAACCATACACAACAATTATGCATCTTAAAGTGACCAAGCGGCAGTAATGATAAAAGTGCATTGTTCTTCCAGTGGCATGGTAGTCCATTAAAACATCACAACAGTGTGTGATACTGGGCATTATTAACAATAAATAAATGTACATTAAATAACAAACAGATACACCAGGAACCGACGGTCAGCTCTCACACACGCACTACTTTTTTAATGACATTTTCATGTGTCATTAAGGAAAAAATGGTATCAGGACGTCTCTAATTTGAACAGTAAAATCTCTGCAGGAAACAGTTGTTTAAATACGCCTGATTGAAATTCTTATAAGGTCTTATTCAGGCCAACGTTCAGACTAATCTTGATTCTTTGAGGTCAAGATCATTTTCCAGTTTGACTTGGAGAGGGAACGATCTTATCAAGAGTTTACACAGCCTGACCTCTCTCATGTAGACACAGAACTGTGATTTAAGGACTCACTCACACAGTTCTAGTGAATGAAAACACGACGCAGTGATTACAGAGTTATATTTTAGTAACAGTAGTTATTGAATTAAGCCTGTTTGTTTTGTGTACTGGGCTAATGTTGATGCTACTAGACTGGCCCTCTGTTTAAAGTGTGGTTGACATTTTGCATCGGTTTCATGAAGCTGTGGGTGTTTTCATTGGACAGGAAAAGGATCAGAGGAGTTTGGACTTGAACACAGCCAAGTGCATGCTGGGGCTTCTGCTGGGAAAGACGTGGCCTCTGTTTCCTGTGTTTAATCAGTTTCTAGAGGTAAGCGAGCGTCATGTTCATGAAGACAGTTAGACATTACTCCTCTATATCTTTACATAGACAATAGTTGTTGATATATTAATGCTCTGGATATCGTATAGAGAACCTTGAACCATGACTACCTCTAGAGAGTCTACGGAGCAGAGACGGATAATTGTCGGAGCTGGCTGACACCAAGCTATGATTGGCCAGTCTGTGTTCGAGGGGCGGGACTTAGCGAAGGGTCAATTCCTGTTTGGGTTGTTGAAACTAAAAGGTTGTTATTAATGTGAGGTATTTGTTCACTATTCCTCAGCAATCCAAGTACAAAGTCATCAACAAAGACCAATGGTGCAACGTTTTAGAGTTCAGCAGGACAATCAACCTGGACCTCAGTAACTACGACGAGGACGGTGCCTGTGAGTCAACACACATCTACACACACAGACATGACAACAGTGTTACACCAATAAGTGTTTTCTAATCTCTTCTACTCTCGTCTCGTTCTTTCATCAGGGCCAGTTTTGTTGGACGAGTTCGTGGAATGGTACAAGGAGAGACAGATGTCATAGGCGCCGAGTGAAATGGGGAAAATAAATACAACTGTGACAACAACGACTATGAGAATCAACAACCAATAAGTAAACAATACAAACATGGTAAAGCAGTGACTGTGGGTGCTTCCTGGTGGAGGAGGAGGGGGTTCTGTGGGGTGGGCGAGGGTGGGGTTCGCTGGGTTTGCAGCCTGGGAGCATGCTGCCCAGAGCGCGGAGGCGGAGTGCTGCCATTGTGGAAGTTATGTTCCCTACCGAAAGTTGCATAGTGGGCAAAGCTTGCAGCAATCCCCTCCCATCCCCCAAGCGGCATTGCTCTCTCTCTCTCACTGTGACATGTCATATTGCTGTCTGTGTTAGGATAACATGGTATCACGAGTGGACGACGGAAGCTAAAACGGTGTTGTGTGGGAGAACCTCACCCCCCCTTTTTGTCTTCAGCACAGAGAAACCGACAGTGACCATTCATGCATCGTGTCTGAGTCTTAAAACGGGGGTCACTTTGACCCAGGCACATTTAAATATTATATATATATCTGTGCAATGGACTTTTCTGGGACGGATGGCACTTAACTATTGTTTGTCATATTTTGAGTTGGATAGAAGTTCTTCAAGAAGCACACTGTGTCAAATGGGTGATATATGCAGGTTTCTGGTGCCTGTGCTGTTTACTGATTTGTGCCAGTTTTTTCTTCTTCGTTCCTCCTGCTAATGCTAACGGTTTGCTAACCCCTTCCCCCCTCCCCTCCCTCTGCAAAAGGCTTCAGACCTCATAACACCAAACAAATCAGCATTGCTGCTTACTAACTCTTATTACAGTACAGCGGTGAGCCACTAGTGCTCTGATCAGCATTTATCGGTCCGACGACGACCGATTAATGTATCTACGTTGTGTAGGTAAGAGTATTATTGTGCCTCAAAACATGGAAGTCACTTTGTGTGTCCCACACACACACACACACACACACACACAAACACACACAGACACACACACATACCAACAAACCCAAATGTATATACACATGTGAGAACACACACACAGACACACACTGAGTGGTCAGGGATTATTTCAGGATGAATTCAGACTGTTTGGGCTGTGTTATAAGTTGAGCTTGTTGGTGTTCCATTTTGTCTTGATATCTGTTTTGTCCTCCTTAGTCCACTGATAGTTTCAGGTCTCTTACTACTAGTAGCATCTCTCCTTGACACTGACAGTGTTAATATAACTACAGTGGAAGACCAGTGACCCTCTCAGGACGAGGTCCTTAAGGCTTGAGTAGAAAAGGTAGGTTTTTGCTGAAAGCATCGCTTCGTACCACCCGTTAGGATCTAATCAAAAACACTGACAGTTTGGAACTGTGTGACGATGCTATGCTGTTCTTTTTCGCCTAGTAAAAATGTTCTCGTAACACATGTATAAAATTTTTGTCTTTTGGCTGTGGTGTGATGCTGAATCGTCGAGATTTAATATTTGCATGCATGCTCCGACAAGAGCCTTTTGTGAATGGATGAGATTTTTTGGAAAACATTTTTCAAAATTTTTTTGTTTTTGTTTTGTACAGGAATTTTGTGCAAGTGTTTTGTGCTTAATTTTGATATTCACGATCATGTTAATCTTAATTCTGATGAAACAACATGATTGTGTCTATTGAGACCTGGAACACACCTGTAACCTCACGGTGGAGCAGGAGTTCCCCTCCTGCATTTACCCCCATCTCACACACACACACAACGCTGTACAGCTTTACGTAGCTGCAGCCAGCATACAGGATCTGATTTTTATTTATTTTATTTACACCGTCATGATACGAATAAAACAGAAGATAAAATACATCAGCTCTCGTGTCATTGAAATCCACCGCAGCTGAAACTATATGAAGGCCTCTTATCGTCATGACAACCCATCAAACCGTCAGCATCACATCTGAGATCGAGGTAGTTGTTGGATTGCTTACCAAATACTGTGTAGAGATCAATGTTTTAGTATTCTCCCATGACCATGCAGGAGGATGAACACCCTTGTCCCAACTGTATATATGTATGTAAACTATGTAAGTGTCTATATGTCTGTTTTCACTATAACCTATGTCTATATACATAAATAAAAGGGTTTATTAACTTACTGGCTTATATTTGGGCTCTTAAATAGTTTGTCCATAACAAAAACAAACAAAGTACTGTCAGTGATACTGTTATTGCTGTCATTATCTACTTATTTCCACAAATGAATAAGGATGGGGATCGAGACCCGGAGGCCTGTACTACGAAGTGATCTCAACATATTCAGGATATCTTCTCGTTTTCTGGTTTAACTAACCTTAACAACCGTGAACCCGCTAAGCAACCCAGGGTTTGTCAATCTGGCTATGAGTGCGTTCACATAAAAGGGGCGGTGCTTGCAGCATATGACCAATCACAGACATGGACAAGCAGCAGCAGAGTGACATATATAATATTAGATAAATGCGAATAAATTAAACACATAATCTAGACTAAAAGTAGACAGACAGCTGGCAAAAGAAAAAATTGTTGATGTGTGAATGCGTAAATTAACAGAATTATTAATTTAATGGAACACTCAAAAGTCAGATATATTCGTCTAGATGGGGCAGTGATATTATAAAAAAGCTTTGAGAATAGAATACATTAATAAATTACACTTCATTATTAGCAATGATGTGGTGTGTATGTTTATTTCAGCCTTCTTTCAGCTGCGTCCCCGTCTCCAGCGGTGTGAAACGGACTTGAGAGCAAGTAAAAAAATAAATATAAAAACATAATTCAAAGCAGTAAACACCCACAGCATAAATCCAGCTGTCCTTTCTGCATTAGTCAGTTTAAACTGTGTTGTCTTTAGCCTGGATTATGACTTAAAACTTCTTTGTATTTGTGTAATATTATCATACAATCTTCACACTCTGATTGGTCAGTAGGCGGTGCTTTTATATGAGTCGGAGCAGGTTAGCTGTAGTATAAGTTACCATGGCGATCTACCCCGTTAAGAAGTGATCCACCGTCATAGAACTGAAAACCCTGAAGGATTAAACCTGAAGTTACCTCGCTAACCCCAAATCCTGCTTCGCAGTACAGGCCTCTGGTTCAATAAGGACACGGTTCTAAATTTATCAAAACCTGAAAATCAATAAGGTCCGAGCTTATTGATACTGCTATCGAGACTAGTGAGCCCTATAACGTAATCGTTATATCTGAAGAAACGACGAGTCGTGATTTAAATCAAATCACTGGTGCAGAAAACATACATCGATTGTCTAATAAAGTTTTTGAATTCAACTGAATTGCCTGCCAACCGCGGGCGAAAGTAAATTTCATTCTTGGTTTCTACCAAATAATAGAAAAGTAGTATAGTGGTATCGATAAAGACTCTGATAGGTAAACAGTCTCGAAAATGGCATCAGTATCAATAAAAATTGATCAATACAAATGAAAGCTCTGCACTATATCGTTCAGAGATGTGGTTTTATTAAGGTCTCTTAATAAGTATTAATAATACATTATGACCATTAAGATATGGATTCTTGTTGCAAAATTGATTACAGGGATACATTTTAGTGATGGATTATTTCTTAAGTGATTTACAGAAATAAGGCAAATCTGAGATATACATGGTGCCTTCTTACTACACTCTACAACAATTCCACACAATAAACGATTAGTATTTCCATTTCATATATTTCAATACTTATATAATAGAATATAATTCACAATATTTTTGTCATTCACTGGCCAATTTACCATCAAACAATGACCATCATTTGCTTGTTTTGACAGGGTTTAAGGATGCTGTGACTCTTTCTAATCAAATTTCACTAATGTTCACGTCTGAGGAATCCAAATAGACTGCCAGTTTTTGTGTTGTAAGTGGAGAAGAGTCAGATTCCTCTGTGTTTCTGGTGCCTTCCAGCCCTGGTTTCGTACCGCTCTGTGGAGACCTCCATGTAAGCCCTACTGCCTCATATGGTGGTGGTGTTGCTGGAATAGGAGGTGGAGGCCCCTGCGGTGGTTCAATGTCATGCCTCCTGTAGCGGGGAACACCATACAACAAATCTAAAGCTCTTCTTTGTTGTAATGGTGTTGGTGGCTGTTTGGCCAGGGGCCTGATGCCCGTCCCGTCACCTTGTGGACGGTGGTCATCAAATAGAGGAGAAGCACCCTTATCTAAACTTTTATCTAACGTGTCCCACTTTCGTCTCTCCGATGACATGGCTTTTAGGGCACTGAGGCCTTTTCTTTCATTCCTCTCCTCAGATGCAGCCCTCAAAATCTCATTTGTGCTGCTGGGTGGGCTGTCGAACTTGTCAAGAGCTCTGCTGGATGCAAGAGAAACATTATAGGCACCAAGAGACGAGTGTTTATGCATCAGTGGCACATCTGCTTTCCCTTTGTCTAGTTTTATGTTATCGTCACTTTCACTACTGGAGGAGTTGGAGGAGTCAGGTGGGGGAAGATCTGGTTCTGCAGGTGGAGACGATAAGCCTACACCCAGATGTCTCCTCTGACTGGGGATGGGACGGTCGGACAGATGGCGACCGACGCCAGTCCACCTTATCTCGGGTGGCAGGTCCACATTTGTCGTGCTTCTGGACTGCTCGAGCCTTTTCTTAAGTACATCATCAAAGCTCAAACTGGGGACTCTGTTTGGGGCAAGAGATGCATTTCTGTCTCCCAGTCTT
>CAKAOI010027315.1:127886-148042 GCA_916701655.1 Sebastiscus albofasciatus | reverse complement strand
TTTTTTTAGAGAAATATAGCAGATATTCAATAAAACTCACGCAAACATGAAGAATATTGGCATTTTCAAAAATGTAATTAGCAAAACCTCTCCAGAGACACATTAGGTAAGCAACAGGAGAAGCTCTTTACTGACTCACTTTTCAAGGTTCTGAGTCTTTTGCACTTATGTATATGTATAATCCTACATAATTAATATATCAATTTAATTTTGTGACAATAACACATACTTTAATACAAAATTTTCTCTCAATACAAAATTGCTGATAATAATAATAATAATAAATTCAATTTGTATAGCGTTTTTCAAGAACTCAAAGTTGCTTTAGACTAAGGAGTGGTGATGAGACAAACAACAGACAACGTGACTCAGACACACAATGATGAATGGGAAGGAGAGATAATGCTCCCTACGAAGGAGAATAGCTCCCACTGAAGCAATGACATTAAATTTGACATCACTAGGTAATTACTCTTTTTCAAGACTCCCATTTTCCAATGTATAAAGGACTTCTTTTTTTCATTATCACCCAATGAGGCAGGGAAGAATCAATAATAGTCGGAAAAAATAAAGTAGATTTGAATATATGTGGGGATAATCTACCCAACACCTTTTGTTTGATCCAATTCCCTTCTGTCATCTTCATTTTTATTTATTTTTAACATGGATTATGTTAAGAGAATAGCAGAGGCCTTGTAAGGATATAATGTTGAGGATACATTGAAATAATTATTTCAAATTTGGACCATGCGATCTAATGAGCAGTGGACGCACAATCAAAACGATAACTCATTAGGTCAATATGGCCATTTCAGTCAGATCATCAAGCAGATTAATGAGACATGGACAGGAAACAGATGGCTTTCAATGATAAATTTGTGATTAGCTCCTTTTTATGCAGTTACAGGACATTCATCTTTTATTCACAGAAATTATGTGAAAAATCACAGTTTTGTCCAAATATGTAAGCCTAGTTATTTTAAGCTTATAAGGCAACCACAAAGAGGAGGTGGTATGAATTCAATCAGCTCGTCGACATCAACATTACTGTCACGTTATAGGCTAATGGAGACAGCTCAGTGGGCAACTCTGGGTCTGAATAGTGAAGCCAATGCTGAAGCTTAAACTTGCATTATTTCTAATAGCCAGCAGGGGGCGACTCCTCTGGTAGCAAAAAGAAGTCTGATTGTATAGAAGTCTATGAGAAAATGAGCCTACTTCTCACTTGATTTATTCCCTCAGTAAACATTGTAAACATGAGTTTATGATCTCAATCGCTAGTTCTTCTTCAATACAGCATGATGTTCATTTAGTAAATTATGGTCCCATTTAGAGTCATATAGACCATAAAGCAGGGGATGCTTTAGGGCGTGGCTACCTTGTGATTGACAGGTCGCTACCACGGCGTTGTCCGGTCTGGGTGTTGTCTGTGTTTTCGTCTTACAACTTTAACCCTTTGACAGTGTGTTTTCAGTTCATGAAAATTGATTGTAACATTTTGGTTGCCTAAAAATGTCTTAATAAGCGTTTGGTTGTACTTTGCTCCAACCTCTCGTGACACTTCTGATTGCAAACAGCCAAGATGGTGAAGGCCAAAAACAAAGATGGCAACGGGCAAAACAAAGATGGAAACGGCCCAAAACCAAGATGGCAACGGGCAAAAACAAAGATGGCAAGATGGCAACGGGCAAAACAAAGATGGAAACGGCCAAAAACCAAGATGGCAACGGACAAAAAACAAGATGGCAACGGACAAAACCAAGACGGCAACGATCAAAACAAAGATGGCAATGACCAAAATGCCGAACTCGAGGCTTCAAAACGGCAGTTCACAAACCAATGGGTGACGTCACGATGACTACGTCCACTTCTTATATACAGTCTATGAGACAGCTAGGTCAGCTTCCTTATTTGTATTCTAGTCTAGTTAGATAGCCTTTTCAGAAAAATCTAAATCTAAATGAAATGCAGGTTCTGCTGACTCACACGGCGTCATGTCTCCAAAGATGTGTTTGTGAAAACTTTGAGTTCATCTGAGAGGCTTGATCAGTAGGGATTATTCAGCATTTAAGCCTCTGTGGTCACACCCTTGTGTAAGTGTTGCTTGAGTTATGTAAGTGTATGAATTGCTGTGAAATTCCAGAGCAAAGATATTATTACAAAGCTTTAAAAAACGTAGAGGTGAAGTCACAGTCCTCTCCGTCTGCTGGGGGATGGCTGTGGCATCCTGACAGTAATGGATTCCTCACCACACTTCTGTTAAACCATCAGTTTTCTGCACCCAAAAATGTAGCATTTGGCCTTGGCATGTGATGTTGAGTGATTGTTTAGTGTAGCTCTACTGTACAAGTTTAAAGATGGCATCTGTAATCAATATGTTGGAAATATTGTGTACATATACTGTATATGGTGAAGTATACACAGCACGCCTGCAGCTTCAAGATGGATTTAGATTAGACATGCTCTTCATATTGTGCTACTGAAAAATAAAAAACTTTTTATGTTGCATTTGGCAGGGCTGACAATGGCATTGTCAAAGCACCTCCATGTAGCACATACAATATATACAGTGGTGAATACTCAAAGGGTTTTTCATGAAATGAAAAATGACAGAAAGAAGGGAAAAAGGATGCATTTATAACCACAAGCGGAAGGGACACCATACACATACTGTATATATTCAATAAGAGACTCTAACAGACTTATTGAAAGGTGACAGTAAAAGGTGAGTGGCATCTCAAGGCTTCGGGAAGGCTACAACGAGATGCATAAAAACTAAAGGCAGCTTCTCCAGATTGTGACTCTCGTACAGCAAGAATGCCAGTGCCATGACCTGAGACTTCTACAGTGCTTATAGCCTCTATGCATTTTCCACACACATATTATGGACCAAGGTCGCTTCATAGACGATCAAAATAATCAAACTGTTAATTCTAGTGGGGGCTGAAAGCTGCAGCCATCCTACAACATCCAGACCACAGTGAAGGCCATTACAGTCTCCATCCTGTTCAAAACTGAGCCAGCAAGCTGGAAATGAATATTTTAGATCTTTCCTTTTAATTTTGTTTTCATGCATGAATTTTAACTGAATAAATCCAATTGTAAATATCACACTTAGCTTTGCAATACCTGATTCAAATAAACAGCATGCTTCCACTCAAACCTTGAAAACAACTCCATGGTCGTTGCTGTAGTTTGAACATCTTTTGAATTACCTCTTGCTGCTAAAGAGCGATAGTTTTCAGAATGTTAAAAATGTTTAATCCTTAAATCTGGTAAACCATTCATAGAACAAAGCATGCTGGATAAGTGGTGAAAAGTCCTCAAGGTTGGACATATTTTATGATTATTTTAACAAAAAGAAATAGTTCAACATTTTGGGAAATATGCATATTCGCTTTCTTGCAGAGAGTAAAATGAATGGACTGATACCACTCTCATATCTGTACAACATGTAGATGGAGCCAGCTGCCAGTTAGCTTAGCTCAGCATAAAGCCTGGAAACAGAGGCTGGCTTGACTCTGTCCATAGGTAACACAGTGCCTTTACAGCTCACTAATTCACACGCTATATCTCCTTTGTTTAATCCATACAAAAACCAAAAAGTAAATATGACACATTGTGGTTTGTAAAGGGGAGTTAAGTGCCAAACTATTTCTAAGCTGACCATCTGCTGGCGGCAGCTTGATGTTTACTGTATAGATGATATCAATCTTCTCATGTAACTCACGGCAAGAAAGCAAATAAGCGCATTTCACAAAAAGTAGAACTTTTTCTTTAGTAAAAACTGAAATTAGAGAAATGATTTTGAGTGTTTAGAAGCTCATTCTGCTGAAATGCCTTTGGTTAAAACAACAGACTGTATATAAGAAGTGGACGTAGTCACTGTGATGTCACTCATTGGTTTGTGGACTGCTATTTTGAAGCCTTGAGTTCGGCATTTTGCCTGTTGCCATCTTGGTTTTTTGCAACCAGAAGTAACACGAGAGGGTGGAGCTAAGTGCAACCGAACACACTGTGAAAGGGTTAAAGTTCTAAGACGAAAACACGGACAACTACCAGACCTGACAACGCCGTGGTAGTGACCTGTCAATCACAAGGTAGCCACGTCCTAAAGCATCCCCTGCTTTGTGATCTATTTGACTCTAAATGGGACCATAATTTACCAAATGAACATCATGCTGTATTGAAGAAGACTTGAAACTAGCAATTGAGGCCATAAACTCATGTTTACAATGTATACTGAGGGAATAAATGACGTGAGAAGTAGGTTCATTTTCTCATAGACTTCTATACAATCAGACTTCTTTTTGCAACCAGAGGAGTCGCCCCCTGCTGGCTGTTAGAAAGAAAGCAAGTTTAAGACACTTCAGCATTGGCTTCACTTTTCAGACTCGAAGGTTGCCACCTGGGTAAAACATAGATTTTCCACCAACCCCTCTGGTGCTGTTTCCTGATGCTGACCTTGACCTCTGACATCCGACCCCCTTGTGGAAATGCCCACAAGAGAAAATCATTTCTTGTTAATAATCATATTTCCTAACTTGTGGAAAGTTTTCCCTCACTGAACAAAAAATACAATGACCTGATTTATTACTTTTTCAGGGCACAAGCTGTCATGTCATGTCAGACAAACATCAGAAACTGACTTTGGCAGTAAACCAGCACATTTGGCAACCCTGTCTCCAAAAAGTTACAGTAGCCTACTAAATTGTTTTCCCCAATTACGTTGTGGTGACAAACATAATCACTTCCTGGATTATGTTCGGAGGCGTGTGCAGGCACAACATCTGAAATGTAACCAGGCTCATTCTGAGCTTTGAAAGCAAAGACTAAGATCCTGAAATCACTTCTGAAATTAACCAGTGAAGTAAAGTATAAGGACTGGTGCATTTCTTTTCCGATTGTGTTGTGGAGAGAGACATTTTACTGCTCACAGAGTGTAAAGAACTGCGATAGCCTTAAATAGAGCATAATGACGGTATGTAACAGTAGCAACACCATTTTTTTAGGGCAAATCATTGGGATTTGTCTGAGATGATGGAAACATAATTGCACATCTAATCTAAGCCTTTGCTTATTCAAGCTGAGGTCGCAATCACAAATAACAGGAAGCTTAAGCGACATTGTGATCGAAAGAGGTGACTATTATACTGAAATCGCAGGACCCTTTTCGCTCCCGCACAGAGGAGAGATTGTTTGGTATGATTGCTAATCCACCATCTTTACTCTCTACCTTAAGAAACACGCAAGCAGAATGTTTATTGCTAATATCACCTTTTCCTGTGGATATGTCCCTTTGCTGTGATATGTATTACTTAACACAAACACAGTTTTTCTAAACTCTATAGCAACCCTCCTTCCAAAAAAAAGGAAAGAAAAAAATAGGGCTGTCAATTGATTCAAATACTTAAATGCAAATTAATCACATCTTTTTTTTTTATCTGTTCAAAATGTATTTTAAAGGGAGATTTGTCAAGTATTTAATACTCTTATCAACATGGCAGTGGACAAATTTGCTACTTTATGCAAATGTATGTGTATATTTATTATTGGAAATCAATTAACAACACAAAACAATGACAGATATTGTTCAGAAACCCTCACAGGTACTACATTTAGCATAAAAAATATAGCCCAACAGGCAACAACAGCTGTCAGTGTGCTGACTTGACTATGACTTGCCCGAAAACTGCATATGATTATCATAAAGTGGGTATATCTGTAAAGGGGAGACTTGTGGGTACCCAAAGAACCCATTTACATTCACATCATATCTTGAGGTCAGAGGTTGAGGGACTCCTTTGAAAAGGGCTTTTCCTCACCAAAATTTAGCATAACTTTGGAGCGTTATTTACAACAAGCTAGTATGACACAATTGGATACCAATGGATTCATTAGGTTTTCAAATGATGCAAGTATCTTCACTCTAGCTTTAAAACTGAGCCCTCTACAACCTAAAAGTCACAAGTAAGTGGTGTCAAAACAAATTTGAGTTAACACGTTATTATCACGTTAACTTTGGCATCCCACCAAAAAAGGCATGGTTAAGAAAACACATGTACAAATCACACCAGAAACCAATTTGCTTGGAAGCAGAGTAGGGTATGAAATTGATCGATGAAACAACTCGATGTTACACATATATGTACTGTATGGAGAGATGCTGCTATGACTTGCCCTCACATGATGCTCCAGGTTTGAGTTATTGTTACATATGTGCACAGAATATACACAATAAGGACATTTTGTCTTTGTCACTGATGAGATGAAAGTCAGGTGAAAGCCATCATGCCGTATTGATTTTGCCTTCCAAAGCAGGAGATGAAGAGAAATAAACCAGGCAGATTTTTAAGAGACAAGCGGGATTGTGTGGCTGCAGCTCAATAGCAGGATCACACCCATAATTGTACATTCGGTGTATTTCAGCACATTCGGTTTTGTGCAACGCATAAATTTCAGTGTGCACTTTTTGAGCTGGATCGAACGAGTCAGTATATGGTTTTTATTTAGTGAATAAAAATGATTTCACAACAAAGTCATGGTCGTATAACTGGCACTGCTGTTTTGTGGCTTCGAACTGAATTGTGTGAGGCGTTTGCTTCATTACTCAATTAAAAAAATAATGTGGTCGTAGCATGTTTGCACAGGCTGTTCCCTGTAGTACTGTACACATGAAATATGCAGGTTCTCTCTTCTCCATGCATCATTACACACCACTGGGCACACAGGTCAAAAGCATCCCAATTAAACCAGCTTCACGCTGACATCGTATGTCTGAGTAGACATGTTTTTATGACCAACAAGTAATTAATCATGCAGTAAAATATGCTGTAACATGGAACAGTGTTAGCTTTCTCTTATTACAGCTTCCAATTCTACAGAGCAACCAGAGGAGAAGAAACATGTTTCAAACTGGAGGTCTTGACCTCTCTCAGCTTTCATATGTGCTCATCCCAGGGTTATCAAAGTCAAAGTAGATTTGCATAGGTAATGCAATGCACTCGTAGTCACAGCCATGGATGGATTACAGGGACCCAAAGTGTCCAGGGCCACTCCTGGCCTTCACCTACGCAATGCCACTCAAGTAGACACGCACCAACTTGGAAGAGACTCTAATTGACCACAAAGAAATGTAAAATGACGACAAAGAGACTCAAAATGACCACAAAGTGACTGACAATGACTATGAAAAGACCCAAATTGACCACAAAGAGACTTACAATGACTATGAAAAGGGGCAAAACAACTACAAAGAGACTCAAAATGACCACAAAGAGACTCAAAATGACTACACAGACTCTAAAAATGACTCTAAAAATATTCAAAATGACCACAGAGACACAAAAGAACTACAAAGAGAGTCTAAATGACCCCAGAGACGCAAAACAACTACAAAGATACTCTAAATGACTACGAACAGACTCTAAATGACTACGAAGAGACTCAAAATGACTACAAAGAGACTCAAAACAACTACAAAGAGACTCAAAATGACTACAAAGAGACTCAAAACAACTACAAAGAGACTCAAAATGACTACAAAAGAGACTCAAAACAACTACAAAGAGACTTAAAATGACTACAAAGAGACTCAAAACAACTACAAAGAGACTCAAAATGACTACAAAGGGACTCAAAACAACTACAAAGAGACTCAAAATGACTACAAAGAGACTCAAAACAACTACAAAGAGACTTAAAATGACTACAAAGAGACTCAAAACAACTACAAAGAGACTCAAAATGACTACAAAGAGACCCAAAACAACTACAAAGAGACTTAAAATGACTACAGAGACACCAAACAACGACAAAGAGACTCAAAATGATCACAAAAAGAAACTAAACAACTGTGAAGTCCGTGTGTCTATTGTCTCAATCTGCCCATAGTCACACAGCCAGCACTTTAATTTGCATTGATCTGACCGTAACATCGTTCCTCAGACCCCGATAGTTTAAGAATCTTTCCGGGGTCATTGAGGAGGCGGTACAGTTCAAGGTTTCAACCATTAGTGGCCTTCAGGCATCAGAAAATGACTCACAAACATAATACAGGGAGTCTCTCACAGTCGAGTAGAAAGCCTTTAGAAACTGTTTGCTGAATGTTTTCTCCAGCCTAACTTAAGATGAACACAAGTCAATAAAAAGAGTGCACCTCTCTAATTGCAAGGTTGTCTTTTTTTGTTATTTTGATTTGCCAAATAGTTCCCTATTTACTTTTCTTACTTACCATATTCATTTGAAATACACAGCATTTTAAGGCATTGTTGTGGTGAAACATTGCTAATCCACTGCTGGATGTAACAAGGGCTCTCATTGGCTCTCATTTGAATTATTGCGTTGTGCGCCTTTGAAATTTTGAAAATGTCCAAGATGAATCACGTCTGAGGAGCGGAGGGCACCCCGGAGCGTGACTCCTCCTCTGCCATCCTGGAAGCGTAACAGATACTGAAGAGCTTTTCTGAGGGCACAAGTGGCTGTTTATTAGTAAAATAGGGCACACATTGAAACATGCAGTCATCAGTCACCAGCACAACATGGACTTCCGCCAACAAACTATCATCTTTTTGTATAGGTTACTACAGAAGTCTAAAGGAAGATGCTTAATTGCTGTTTGATGCAGCTCCGGAGATCCTTTGTGGTGCGCTAAATCCAGTTGCATTAACACAGAGAGCAGTTACAACATTACAAATGTATTTGATTAGTGGTGAATTCACCATTCTGAAAATTCAAGGTAACAAAGTGAGTAATTGACATATAAATGGTCATTTTGTGGGTGAAGTATTCCTTTAAGCTTGAAATCTCAACAGCCGCTGAGGTAACAGTGACTTGGCATGAATAACACCTACAAACCCATGCTGACGTATTATTGCACTTTTGTGCAATTAGGCAATACAATGTTCCTGATTGTACCTTGCATTTAAAAGCACACAAGGTGCACTGACAGTATGAACAGACTGAAACGGGAACCAAAGATTTAAAATATGAAAAAAAAACAGTAGAGCTGTTCAAGTCTGACAGCATTATTTGCTTTTCATTGTCACTTTTTTTTAAAAGAACATGGAGCATGAAAGCATGATGTTTTCTCAAAACCGTCCTTTATTCACTGGTGTACCTAAACACTGTAGGCAAGCCTTTTTTCTATATCAGCTGCAGCACAGAGGGCCTGACTCAGCCGAACAAAGATGTCAGAAAATCTTATGTTTCTTCACCCATAGGATGAGGGATTTAAATTAGAATAACTGCTGCAGCTTGTAAGCTGGGTAAATGTATTGAGAATCAGAATACCCGGCACAGTTAGTGCCTCGGCAAGCACCCGGCAAGCCCTGATTCATCTCCGCTGGCTGATAGGAGACAGTGGGACTAAGTCATGCAGACGGTGAGTATTAAAGCAGCCACATTGTAACTCCATAAACCACACAAGAAGCATCAGTGGAACTGTAACACACACACACATAGGAATGCACTGAAGCTCAAGCACCAACACACTCATCAGCAAAGTCATTCATTTTCAGAGTAAACACAACAGCGGACATTTTATCATGATATGTTTGCCGTAAAGCAAACATTTGCCAGATTTATTCTCTAGCAAAAAGAATTACACTCGAACTCGACTGTTGTGAATTGTTGTGTTCAGTTGAACTACGCTCTGTGAAAACTATATTCTATTCAAATGCTGTCAGAAATGTAAGGTCTTTTCTTTGCTTCAAATTCTGAACACTATGAATCCAAGGTTGTTGTTTTTTTTGTGTTCCTATATAGTTGGCTGCTGAGATGGAAATACCTTTTCACACATATGTGTCACCTCAGTGACATTAGCAAGTTTGGAGGTGTAATGAATTGGAAGGTGAACTCTGTTTTATGTCCAAGGTGAGAGCAAGCAGAATGTGAGACTGTTATGAAAGCACGGAGGTCTGGGTAATTATGGTGTTATATTTGTGCCTCGTTCCTGAGGAAGCAATTTCGGAGCCCAGAAAAATATATTTTGCAAGCACATTTTGAAGAGAAACTATACGTAAGCAAAAGATGATTTCATTCGAGCAAACACAAATCCATTCTTTGCTCAATAAATGCTGGCCAATGCTGTGTTTGCTATTATCCGTACGCAACACATTCTCATCCCAACTTGTCACATACTGACGCTTTGTCAGACCCCTTGGCGTCACTTTTGGACCACAGTAAACATGTGCTTGATGTTGTGAATTAAACAAAAACACTTGCTTAGGTTTAGGCAACAAAACCACATAGTAAGGTTTAGGAAAAAAACAACATAGTTGGGTTTAAAATGACTTTGTACAGTGAAAATGAAACTTGACGTTGAGAACACGGGACACGAACGAACAGCTGATTGTAAAGTGAAAGTGAGACTTACGACACAAAAAGCGGTCTCCTGGATGAAAGCCCTGTGTTTGTTGGAATAGAATATCCCAACAGCATACGCTGTTTACATGATCTGTATTAAAATCTGAATATTGTCATAATCTGAATAATAGTGGAATATTAATTTGCATGTCAATGTGAGCTGAAGTAGTAATAGTAGTCTGCCAGCACACTGAGCAAGAGTTTGTGAGAGGGCATATGAACTGAGTGACCTGGGATGTTATTACATGTTCAAATGGATAATAGCAAACATATAAATTCATTTCTTGAGCACAGCATATATTTTTGTTGGCTCTAACAATTTTTTTTTTTTTTTGCTTGAGTGTAATTTCAATCTTCAAAACATAATTTATGTGCTTGCAAAATATATTTTTCTTTGCTCCAAATCTCCCATTGCTCGCTCAGGAATGAGGTAATGATATCATTACCGGCTCTGCAGAAAGGCAGTCTTTTTCTTGAGAGCCTGGCAGCTGGACGATATGAATAGAAGGGAAAATACCGTGGCAAAAGATGAAGAATGAGATGGAGATATAAAAGATACATGTAGTGCATACCCACATCAGCCAGCCTCCATGACTATAAAGGTGAGACTCTTTGAATAAAACATTCTCTTTCTTCCGTGTGCGCTTGGACCAGCATCAATGAATGTATCAGGCTTGGGTAAAAAGTTTTAAAATGTGTACACCCTGCACTCCGCTGTGGCTTTCTGATTTCCATCAGACAGGAGAGAGGAAATACATTTATACACTTTATCGGTCAAGCAATTAATACACAGAACCAAGAGAAGAGCTTGAGTGAATACACAAACTGACCTTGCTGTGTAGCTCTTGGTGCAAATTCCTTTATGTGGAAAGAGAGTCTTAATTTCAAATGATAATCTTGGAAACTTGACCTTTTAGCTGCGGTCTGTTTAAGTGGTTCAGAAATATTAGATTTTAAATAGAGTCATTATAACAATATAGACAGGTCTTGGCTAGTGACATACGGTAATTGGTCTAAATAATAAAAAAAAAAATACTGAGTGAGCCTGTGTCCCAGCTGCAATCAATGGTTGCCATGGTGATGGTATCTGTTGAGTGACTCCTGAGTCAGTTTATTTAACAGAGATTAAGGCACCAATCAAATCTATTTTATTACTCAAAGAGCGTAATTACAATTGCTTATATTTTATATCATGAGAGAGAGTGGACTCTGCTGAACGCGTTGCTGTAAAATATGTGTTTGGGTTGTCAAAAATGTTTGAAATACAGTGAGCTAAATAAGTCCCTTTTTCCTGTTTTGCTTCAGAAACGTATGGTCTCAGTTAACATTGCACTCAATGGGGAAGTTGGACGGCACTCCGGTCACATTGAGGCTCATAGCACAAAATGTGTAAGTCAGTTTGCTTAGATAGTTATATTGTTTTGAAGAGGACAAAATCTTCTATTTTTTGGAAGAAAAAAAAAAAAAAAAAGGATGTGAGCGTGAAAATTGTGGGCGTAAGAGGAAGCTTAAGAGAAACTCTTTGGGAGAGTTTAACAGCTTGTTGTTGTGTGTGGTGTCACCCACTCTGACTCTGAACACTCAGTCCATTCATTTGAAAAAAATACTGAAAAACTTTAAATATTTTGGAAAGTTTGAAAGATACAAACAATACTAAAAGTTATTATGTCCTCAATAATCTTAACATTGAACTGTGTTGAAGTGGCTAAGTGCCGAAAAACGAGTAAGAATAAGAATAGTTGGAGAACATCAACAACAGCAATCCCACCAATTATCTGCAGTGAAAAAGGCCACTTTGTCATATGACCTACATTTCATATAAAAAACAATGCATCTTTAACTTTGAAGTAAATAAATCCCAATTACAAACACTGCCATAAAAGTAGCGCGGTCATATTGGGTCTTCATTAGACTGTTGTTAGGCTATTAAATAGGCGTTGTCAGTCGCTATAAGCCCCATAGATGCAGGTCAATAGGGGCCTACTAAGCCCACTAGTAGGTTCTATCATCTATTCAGATGGTAAATCACCAAAAGAAGGTATAAAAGAACACAACAGCGACCTCTAGCAACCGTAGTAATTATGCCAGGAGCAGAAGCAGAAGTCAGGTGCAGTAGTATAGACAGTGTGAAACTCCATATGGACCGGAGTTTGCATTCAAAACTAACAACATGTGGTTGTCTTTGTTTTCACAAGCTTTAAGTTTCTCTTTTGAAACATATAGCCAAAACACAATGTTTTTCCGTAAAAAAAAATGTTTTTATTGCCTAAACCTAAAGAAGCCTTTTTGTTTGTGTTAAAAAAGTAACAATTCATTCAGTTTTACAACATATTAGAACGTGTTGCTTTTAAGTTTCACTTTCACTTTTACAACGTAGTAGGTGTAGTAGGCCCCTATTGTATTGTCTTTATAGTGACCGATACAGTCAAATTGGGTGCAGCATATGCATATGTGCAACATGAGACACCTGGCTGAGCTGTTCAGTAAGAACAGTGATCACACTTTGAAACTATGATAAGAGTTGGATTAATAAATACTAATAATTAGAAATTCTTTTTTTACATTAAGTGTTTTTATTATTTTTTCCGCAACCCTAATAGCTGACAGCATTGTGGTTTAATGTTATAATATTTTTTAAACCTCTTAGTGCGAAATGCTGTGAGCAGCGTGACATCTCCCAGCACCATGCTGCTAAAAGCTCTGGCTTATAAATTCAGCGGACTGTCACAAGTCCTGTTTATGTGCTGCGACCACCGACTATCGTTCTGTCACTCCTTTCAGAACACATTCTGGCACCGCGGCCGAGAAGCCACGATGTGCAGCCAAACATTTGATTGTTTATAACAGCAGCCAGTGACATCAAGCCCACAAGCTGACCGCCATCAAGTTAGCCAATGTTTTTCTATGAGGGTGGCAGCAAAGAGAAAAAAAAAATGAAAGTGTAAAAATAGATGTGATGAAAATGCCACTGCACTGTAGATGAAACGCACAGTTTTATAATTCCAGTGTTAAATCTGCACTGGGCACCTTTACACTTTAATGACCTCAAGAGCAGTGACTGTTAACTGGTTTCATTTTGAAAGTCTGAGGAACTTTATTACCATCACAAGTATCAGTAGGGGTCAAGATGGTAAAACAGCAATAACCCTAATAATAATAATAATTCATAGCTGGCCAATTCAGTTTAGTAAGCTATGTAGCAGGGCAGGAATTTCACAGAGGCCATGGCCAGCATGCCAGTTCAGTTTGGCCTTCTGCTCCTCAAAAAATGATATGCCCTGCAGCCAGAGTGGCCTGAGCTGATTTTGCCGGTTTCTCCTCAACCTCTGTCCTGTCAATACGGTTTTTAGACACTGTCTTTTGGGGTGATTCTAAATTCGGGCAACATCAAGTGAACCCCTGCGCACATAACCTGTGTTGGGTTCGCTTTCGGGCCTGGTATGAACCGCTGGCTATTTATGACGATAGTTTGACACAAATGTTACCCCTGCGTCGCGGCCGCCGAAGCTGATTGCTACAACAGTAGCTCTAGGCTACAGCACAGCAAAGTAGGACAAATCAACACTAAACAATTAAAACGGACTAAAAAAAGAAACCATTTAAGTATGTATTGTTATGGCTCTGGCAGTATATTTAAATGTGTTTGTGTTTTGTGTGAGAGTGAGTGTCTGTCTGTCTTGTGAGGAACCAATTCAGCCGCCTCTCTCTGACTTGCTGTAGTTGTGGGTTCAGTCTTCGGTGTGTCCGTCCATCATGTCCTGCTGTTTAAAAGTGCTCAGGTGCCCAGCAGTCTAGTGACAGCAGTTTGACAGCAGCCTCGTTTTGTCCTCGGCCTCCAAACCTTTGTGTTGAAATCTATGATCTAGCTTTGAATTCGTGGACTTAGTTGGCTTGGAAACTGTGTAACTTGTAGTTTTCTTTTTTTCTGGGGTGAACTGACAGTTTCTTTTATAATCTTTTCTCCTGTTTTCTGCTGTATCCTAGAGAGCCAGATCTAGTAGGCCTGTCTTTTTGCTTGTATATTTTGTTTAGGGTTAGCCAGCTTCTTTGAGCAGATAGATTATTTTGTTTGTTGTTTTGACCTTTGTTCACCCTGAGTTATATTGTTTCAGATTATCGTTGGTTTAACGTCAGTTGGAGTGATATATCTTTTTTCCTGAGTCCTGAGACTGTGGTTTGGGGACCAGGGATGGGACGACCTTTGTACTTTTATGTTGCGCTTCTACCCCCCTAGATTGGGACATAACAGTGTCCTACTTAGGCACAAATATCAAGGCGAAATGACCAAATCAACAAAATCTGCAAGTTACATGCTTCTGACATGTAAATACCAATGCATTATTTTGTGAAATAAACAGCTTTTTTATTATTTTTATTTTACTGATAGTTATACCATGTACTAAAGATAAAATCATCTTTAACCCTTAAGTTAAATTCATTATTTCTGCTAAAATCATTGTTTTATTTGATGGTCTTGCTGCCCTGTTATCAAAAAATCACTCAAAAAATTGACAACACCAAAGGACAAGTGGCCTTACTCATAAAACGAAGAAATTCCAGGCCTGCTATGTGGTAAAGGGATAGAGAGATAGAACCACGGAGTATATCCACCACTGTTGTACGGAAGTCAAAGCTTAACCTAAAGTCCACACTGTAATCCCTCTGTCTTGATTAATAGCGGGCGTGTGAGACAGCTCATTGTTTATAAGACAACAGATGAGAAATGTCTTGCCATGTCAAATAATTACCTGTAACAGCCTTGCGATACTGTGTGTGTATTTATGCATATCCATGTCAACAACAGCTATCACTGACAGTGCAGGCTCATTAAACATTTGGAGGTAGCCCTTCGGCTGTCAGGTTCAGTTTTCATCGTTTTAATAGCGCTCTGCAGCGCATAAATTATTGATATTTTTGACTGCATTTGGTCTGCAGTCCAGTGAACCCTGTTGTGTTCAGAATTAAAAGCATCTCTAATAAACATGTGAATAAAAAGCTGACTGAATCGCTGTGTACTGAACGGAAGAACAAAATGATGTAGATTTTAATGTTAAAGTGAATTATTTAAGAGCGCGGGGGGCTTTAAATGTATAGTATAATATTGTACGAGCGTAAAACATTATATAGAGAACATGATTTAAAGATGTGGACAATATAAAGAAGAGTTGATATACTGTGTCCAGCATGCATGCATGCATATACAGCTCTAAGGCACTCTGGAATGAGGTTCTCACCTGCAAATTCCCCCTGGAAGTTGAAAGGAAAATAGACCACACATCAGCGTTATGGAGCGTGACAGCAGAGTCATGGTCCTACACTTATTTATGCTCTTAATTTAGTTGGACTGAAGCAGCCTGAGGTAAGAATCTCACAAACATCATTTACAAATAATTCCCTGTTTAATGTGCAGCCGTCAATAACAATGATAATGAATGTCGATGTTTTTGAGAATGTATTTACTAAATAATGGAAACTAAAGATTTTTATCTGAGCAGTGTATGAATAATATGTTAGGAAGTTGGATGGATTATGATAACCTTTTGTCTATTGCTGCAATATTATTGGATTCTTTTATTAAAATAGTCCTAATTATGCAATGAGCACCATGACTGGGAATTTAATTCTTTGTCAAACTGCTTAAGTTCATGAGTTCAAAACCGTTGAGTCACGATAGAGCTTTTACAATCTTCCCAGAAGTCTTTCATTGATTTTTCATACAGTAGCCTACACTACAGTGTGAACAGGGTAAAAAAAAAAACCCACAGGAAGTTTCAGAGAGTTAGTGAACCTATAAATGTTAAGCAGTGGGAGCTCCTTTGGTCTCTGATGGCACCCGTAGATATCTCCCACCAAGCCTCCCTCGTAAAATCAATAACCTGAACCGTCTGTCAGATTCAGAATGATAGACGACTTCACACGCTGAATGTGTGCCCGGTCTGCCAGAGTGTTGAATGCAGAGCTGTAGGGTATATATCCTGCGTGTGATATGTCGCTCCAAGATGTTAGTAGATGTGCAACGGAACGAATAATGAATGTGCTTTGTTCTTCTTTAGGCTTTTTTAGTAATGACTGGCTAGCTAAGAATAATCACCCGGCTCATTTTTACCTTCCATACTGATGGGCTGCTGTGTGCCTCCGGGGGCCCGACAGCTTGAAGGAATCACAGAGTCTTCTGCTGAGCCGAGTTGAAAGGTTTTTTACTTTACATCATTTCAAACCTGACTTTTCAACCTTCCCACTGTTGGCCATAGGAGGAGAGAAACACAGCAGCAGTTCATTAGTCATATGCCTTGACTGCAGTTCCTATATGAGCAATCTAGAAAGTTCTGATTTAAATGATCTTTTTTTATGAAATAGAAAAAAAATATGGTACAGCAGTGTTAGAAAACAAACTGTACCTGTACCCTGATGTTCACAGGAGAGTGTGCATTCATCAGTACAGCACATGGTAACTTTGGGTCTATCAAGAAGTGATATCCAGGACAATAAAAGTACTGCGATAGTGAAAGCAGCACTCAACCTTGAACCTGTCTCCCTATTTCTATACAAAAAAATTGTTTTGAAAGAGAAACTTAATGCCACCTCAATTATTTTTGTCAACCCGATCTCAGTGGAAGGCGTATAAATAGCATAATTTGTGTGATATTTATACGCCACAGGCTTAATATTGTGAAACGGCTTTTTCTGTGTCATTTAATGCTACGCCGTTACAGTGAAACGGTCATATTGTTTAGGCAACAAAACCACTTAAAAAACTAAGTAAAATACGTACGTAAACAACGTAACTTAAGTATAGAAAACACGTCACAAATATCAATAACATAACTTAAAAATAAGCCAACATCCAACCCGTTCTCATTCCCAGGGCACTAAATACCGAGGCTTTGTCACAGCAGTCGGCATTCGGCGTTCCAGGCGTTCCATTAACTAGAATGTAAACCCATCCGTTTACAACAGTAAGCGCTCGATAAAGTGTGCCGAGAGTGTGGTGATGTAGTTTTAAGAGTGAACAGACACATACCAGGTGGGCGGAAGGGGAGGTGGATGGGTCCAACAAACACAAGGCTTTCATCCAGGAGACCGCTGTTTGTGTCCCGTGCCTCACATTACAGTCAGCTGTTCGTTCATGACCCGTGTTCACGACATTAGGTGTCATTTTCACTGCACAAACATAGTAGTTTTAAGCCCAACCATGTAGTTCTTTCCTAAACCTAACTATAGCGGTTTTGATGCCGAAAATAAAGTGATGCCAAGGGGTGTGACAGTAGGGATGAGAACATGTTGTAACAGAGGTCTCCTGGTTGAAAGTCCTGTGTTTGTTGGACCCATCCACCCTTCCTCCCCGCCAACCATACACTTACCATACATCTCTCTCACTTTTTATTCTAAGTTACTAGCTCTGAGCGTACCTGCGTTTGCATTGCAGTCAGTACAGACTACAAGGAGTTCACATGACACCCCAAAAGCAAAAAGGCGTTGTTATTGCACGCAAAATGACTTGAAATGACCATATCATTCATACGCCATTTGGTGCAACTGGGCTGTTTTTGTCAACATAGAAAAGGAGAAAAGTTTGAAAGTGAGAAGAGATTGAAATAATTAGGGGATATTTCAACAGAGGACATTCATGTGATTATTCTCAATATGCTTTCAACAAAATGTCCCTTTGAACCTCGAAAACAAGTACGACTGATGAGACAGAGCGGCTATTCCTAAAGATCCCCTCCACTCCAAACAACACCAAACACCAAAAATGTGTTTTTCTTGTTTATGTCCCCTACAATGTCTGACCTTGACTATTCTGACTTATATCTGTGCAAAGTTTGTCACTAGAGAGCTGTTTAGAGAGCTGAGATTCAAACGTAACCTGGGCAAGCTAAATTTGTCTAATATGCAAATGCCGACAAATAAACCTGAAACTTCCAGCGCAGAGCGGACTTGTCAATAGGCCTTCAGAGAGTGATCTGTTATTACAAAGCATAGCATTATCTTTCTGGATTACCAAGTCATTTGTGTGCTCTCATCTGAAATTAAAATTAAACAATGCCACAAACACATACAGTATACACAGACACTGTATATGCATACAGATTACATTGATTTATTTGCATCATCATTGTTCTCTGGCTACAGCAGCAGTATAATACTGCACCAGGCTGCTACAGTGCATGTGATTCATGCAGTTAAAGTGAGATATCTGCCATGGTTTCTGCTATGGTGCACAGTTTTGCACAGCCTGTAAACATGGAGACGAAGCAGCGCCAAAATAAATCTTCCAATTCATTTTCAGTGTTGGAGTCCACCTCTTACTGGAGAGATAAGGCACGGCTCACTATCTCAAAAATCTCTGTTGCAGACTCATAGACCACTGATCTTTTCTTTTGATATCCCGCTGTATTTCTGCGGAGGACCATTTGGGTTTGAAGCTTTTGCAAAAACTCACAAAGAAAACTATTTCTGTCACATTTGGTGAAATGTGACAGAAACCATCATCATTTCTAAACATTCAGTCAGCATCCTGTGTTCAATAAACCAAGCAGTTGGTTGATATTGATAGCTGTATTTGTCATTTTGTCTTTGAGATTGAGCTGAAAAAAACACAATTTTTTCCTATCACCATACTGATCTTTACCGGATATTTCCAGCTGGGAGAATCTGATTCTTCCAAATCTCTCTCAAGGTGCATCCTGTCCTTACTGTTGCAGCCTGTGCCTGTGAAGAAGTGTCTGTTTTCTGTATTTTAAATTCACAATAGACATTGCTATTCATCTCAGCTTGATCCCTCTAAATTAGACACAGTAACTGGTGTCAAAGCGTACCACCACATAATGGAGCCAAAGCACTTGGGTTCACATAAATGCACGCTGGAGGTTTTTTCGAGGCTGATTCGCTTGGATTGCTAATGAAATTACAAATCAAAAACCATGTTTACTACCTTCTGAACAAATTACAATTCACTGATTAGTAAACATCATGTTTGATTGTATCCTGTATTCCTCCTTTGGAAGTATATGTTTTATAACCATGGATCATAAATATCAATAGATTTGATTTATTTGTTTGCACAATAAAACAAAGCAGCAGAAACATGATAACAAAAGAAAAGAAGCAAGTTGTGCCCTCTGGGCTTATAGAAGAAATCTCACCTCAATAAGCATTATGAGCAAATACGAAAGTCATATAATAGTAATATATAAAAGTAAACAAACAAGCAAACACAAAATCAAAGAGCAAACATAAAGTAAGCAACATAAATCAAGCAGAAACATGGAATAAATAATGTAGTGCGTGTGTGTGTGTGTATGCGCATTTGCATATGTGTGTGGGTGAGTGTGTGAAGTGCGCTTACAAAAGCACATTTGTGTTCAGTAAAGACTGTATATAAAGATGGACGACATGACAGCTCCCCAAAAGTGACGCCAAAACATCTTGATCGCCCCCTGGTGGCTGGCTGCAGTATAGGTCATAAACCCCGCCCCCTCCATGTTAGCAGATGGGACATGAGCCAAACTAAAAAGTCAAAGTACACGTCAAATAAGTTTTTCCCAAAGATGGTTTCTGTCATTTTAGGTCGTTCTCATCACGCTGATGTACCGATGTGCCGATGTTCCAGTGTTAATCTTTCTGATAAGTTTGGTTTTAATTAGTTATTTGATGCTATAAAAAGGGGGGTGTGACATCATGATTGACAGCTGTGAGTCTCTCTCGCTAACAAGCTGAGGCCGTGCTCGGCTCGCGATTGTTCCGGGCAGGTGACCTTGATACCGCGGCTCCAACCCCCCCCCCCCCGA